>VZTJ01002466.1:2226197-2274506 GCA_013397795.1 Orthonyx spaldingii | reverse complement strand
AAAAAAAAAAAAAAAGAGGCAGGCTTTAACAGGCGCTCTTCAGAATAGGCTTGACTTTTCATTCTCAATTATCAGTTCATAAATCTAGAATGTCTCGGTTGCTAGACTGGGTGAAGGTCACCAAACAAAGACATAATAAAATTATTGTGATTTAGAAAATTAACAGCAATATGAACTATTTTCATTTCACAGTACACCGGATTTTTTAGAGCTGTTCCCTTTAGCAAAGGGCCAGTAGAAAACCAAAACCCAGAAACAGCCAAAAAGGAAACTCAACCACCAAGATCGATTATCTGCAAATAAACTTGGATATTATTTTCCTTTTGGATTAAATTAAATAGTTGATAATGATATCCTTTCAAAGTTTCGAGTATTCAAAAGTAATGCAAGCTTTAGGAGGATTGGGGAGGGATGATGAATTTACAACTAAAGTAGCTCAATCACATTCCCCATCAAAGGAATCAGAACTTCTTCAGGAACTAGCAGGAGAAGTCAGTATCCAAAGCCACTAACCTAGCAAGCCTTGCTCTCCCAGAGAAAACTGTAATACAAGAATACCTTGATTCCTCACTGCCAGAACGTGACTCCTTCGATTTCCATTGAACAGTGCATGGCAGTGAACACCTCAGCATTCTCACAACTTAAGTCCCTATATGAGGCTGACAGGACTAAATGCCTCAAAAAAAATCAGTAACTAAAGTCAGGATCATAAATCTTCATTTTGACATCTCCCTATATCCTCTTTACTACCAAGTCAATTCTTCTTCAATTTTTAAAATTAAAAAAAAAAAAAAAGAAAAAAAGAAAAAAAGTTTTAATTCCATTTCATTCTAAAATAATTAGGTAATCCTACTCTGCAAGACAAAATGAAACAAAAATAAAGTGACAAAATGCAAAGTTTCCCATCTTATTACCCACTCACGCATGCACACTGACAGTCTTTTGTTCATAATGATTCACCAGAATATGTTTTTATGGCATAAAATAGAATGAAAAGAATGTCTGCTTTTAGCATCCCAAGTATATACAAAACACCTTCTTTTTTCTGCTTTTCTGTCCTTACCTTCCTTTCACTAAACAAACCAATCTTTCACTCGATCCTTACAAGACATTTCCCATTAACGGCTGCCCATTTTCAAATTACAACCACAATGATTCTGACCTTACAGCTGACAAAATCTGTGGGAATTACTTTCAATTTTCTGTCATCCTCAAGAGCCTCATTTGCAAGAGTTTGGTTGAATAAAACAAAATAATCACTTTTTGGACAGAATTCAAATATCAACAAGATTAATTCAGAAATAAGATTCTAAATTTGGGAGTAAATGGCAGCAGCCTCTAGAATGGGAGCAGCTATGTTACATCAGGTATAGCAGGCATCACTACTGCTATGGCAGCAATGTTGCTCTAATGGGCATTAAACTGACATGATGCAGACAATCAAAAATAAAGTTCAAGTACAAGGCTGTGCCTGCATGGAATGTGCCCTTAAATGATTGGTGTTTATCAATGACAGGTAAGCTAGTGCTGCAACTATATGGACTGAATTAACGTCTGGGAGAGCTAACAAAGTCTTCTTCTTGCTTTACCTATTCCCTGACAATTGCATTTCATTAGCACACAGACGGAGGAGCAGGCAGCTTCTCCTGGGGCTGGAGTGCCTGGGAATCATCACAATATTAGACTTGATATCCAAGTCCAAACACACTTACATTAGAGTAGATCATATCAAAACTCAACTTGAGACCAAGAATTCCCTGCCCACAAGGATGTCAGGTCAAAGAAAATGGTTTGCCAGAACTCTTCCTGATAGAAATTAAGAGTCTCAGAATGCAGAGGCGCAAAATCCTGCTAAAACCATGAATCAAGCAGTTTAGTTTTCCTGTACTGCATTCTTATAGTCAATACCAACGGAACTGATCAAAACATTTTCCATCAACACATTTTAAGAGAATATGGATTTTTGACCAAACTAAAAAACACTTCTAATTTTTTCTTTTTAATATAATAAAATATCTCTTAATATTATTAAAATTTAAAATTTTTTCCCTCACTACTTACTCCTCCATTGCAATAATGGATCAATTTCATGCTTATGACAACGGTCGGTTGCTATTAAAATAAATGCAGCAATACAGAATCACCATTTTTACATGTCATGGATTAAAAGGTGGGGAAAACAAAATTTAAACTGCAGATAACTTCATCTCATCAACAGAGCAAGGGAAAATAAGATCAAAGTGTGACAACTGAAGTTCACTAGATACTTTATAGAGAGACCAAGAAGAATTTATTGCCATTTCTTATGAGGGAACATGTTCTCTTTAACAAGAACTAGCAAACCTACTACTTTTCCCCCCACGAGTTTAGCAGACAGCCATACAAAGCCAGAGAGCAGTCCTGTTTAAAACAGGGCCTTTTACACAGCCCTTTTCTGATATGAACTGTATTTTTCCACTTTGCATTAATTAGCAACGGTAATACCGATATCAGCACAGGAGAGAGAAGACAGCTCTGCCTCTTCATTGTGATGGTTTTCACTTCTGCCTTTCCAACCAACTCCTCCCAGCTGTCTGGGAGAAAACGTGATGTTTTCATGCTGCTCAGCAAGCCAGGGACATGCAGTCTTCAGAGCAGTTCTCATAAACCTGATTCCATTGACTTCAATAAACCCAAAGTGATTTTCATCAGCTGAGGAACTGGTCTGACCTGAACAGAACAGGCTACTGTGCACAGTAAAAGCCCAAAGGCTGAAACACTCTGAAATCCAAGCACTTAGACATAGATAAGAGGGGATTTCTTAGCTCCTTTCAAATGCACAACAAATTTCCATGGACTTCAGCATAGCAGGAACTTCCCTGGTGGCAAACTAGGGCTAATTCATTGGCACCATTGCAGCTATACTGATTTATTCCAGATCAGGTCCTGTCCTTAAACTTATGTGGTAGTGGAGCATATATTCATGACCTAATCCATTATCATAGCATGGAGAAATGGAAGGAATGAAAACAGCACAAATGAAGATTTTTATCACTTAAACAAAACTGAGGGCTGTTATTCTTTACATTAATTTCATAGAATCATTCATTTCTTACCTCACAGACACAAGCAAGCTATTGTTCAACTTCAGTTCTCTCAGATTAGGCAGATGCACACCTGTGGGAACAGAATAAAGAATCACTTTGCAGACCTGGGATTAAAGGAAATTTATGACAATCACAAGTTGAAGCATCTAATTTTACACACATTTCTTAGCTGTTTCTGCAAGGCCTGTGCTGGACTTCTTCTAAGAAAGTCAATGAGGTTATTTCACTCAAAAAATATTTCATCCTTTGCATTTTTGAAACATATACGTATTGTCTGCATGACTACCCAACTACAATTTTTGAACTCCTCTCTGGAAATTCTGATATGGCACCTTTCCAGACAGACAACAAAAGAAACTGGCTTGATGGGTGTCTGTTTTCTTTGGTCTGATTCCCTGTCCTGACTGACTATTAGCTGAGTGATACTCTGCAGAGCTAAGGGATATTCTGGAGTATAGCATTCCATGACCTATTTAATGGCAAGTAATGATGGACTTGCTGGATACACAGCCAAGTAACACTTCTTCAAAATATAACTTTGAGTCAAACAACAAACACATAATGTTCCATGTCACAATATCATCTTTTATAGTTCACAGGTCCCCCAAATGCTACATTTTGCAAAGCATTGCTTTGTCCTTTTAATTTTCTGGATATGATCAATTGTTTACCATTGAATTGTACAAGTTTCATACTTACAAAACCCTCAGTATTCTGTTGTTATTACTTTTATTAACGCTTTTCTTTTTTTCTGTCTCTGAGAGACATCTGTCTTTTTGGTTCACTCTAAAGGTATCTCTGAACCAAAATCATACACCAAATCCCTCTGAGCTACAGAATAATTTAGACATAAGCTCAACTCTCAGAAACCATTTCTTACTGACAGTAGCAAATGTTTACCCATTCCCAGTAGCAGAGGTTACTCAAGGCTGCAGAGCATCCTCCAGTATAACATGCAACCATGTAGAAGTAATAACAATTTTAGACAAACTGGATCATTGCTGAAACATTAAAATGTGTTCTCAGCAAATATTTTTATGAGTTCTCTGAGTAATCACTGTCTGGCAAGGGTTATTTACCAATGTCCAGAAGGACACCATTCCAGTGCTTTGAAAAGGATAAAAAAAAGAAAGGGGAGTGGGATCTCAAAAGCAAGCAAAGGAGGTCATGTTGGTCATTCCCCAAACAGAACAAGAGCACTTATGACAAAAACATTTTAATAAATCATGTTTTAATAGATGCATTATCTACATCTCATGTCATTTTGGAGTGATTATAATGCACATATTGATCTTCATGCTGTACTGCAAGTATTTAAGTTCATGTCTTTGCAAGCACTTTTGAAAATACAAAAAATTCAAAACACACTGTGCAAATTTTTTTAGCCTTGTTTTTCAATGGTTTTCCATAATCCGGAAAAATTGCAGCACAAATTAGAACACAAAATCCTCATCCTCCAGGGTATGCTTTCTCATGTCAAACAAATTTTATACATTTATATGTATATATGGCAATGAACTAATTTGGATCGAAATATTAGGATCTCTGTTAATTACTCACAGCAGTCATACTAGCTACTGAGCAAAGACTTCCTCAGATATAAATCATGCCCTAAGAAATTCCCCACAAAAAAAAAGTAAATCTAGACTCCAAAAAATTTCTACCCTGTTTCTCACAAGAACAGAGATGAAATTACACCCCACCAAGTGTTAAAGGAAAAAATGAGAGGGATGCAGTAGCCTCTCCAGTTCCAGCTCAAAAGTGGGCAATAGCCTTGTCATGGATTCAGAGAGGTAGAAGGGTTACCAAGGAAAGGCTGTTGCAAAACGTTACAAAGCAAAGGAGTTTTAAGGACTAGTGCGAAGCAGAAGATTTGAAGGAGGAGTCAAGAGAAACAGAGAGACTTGCCCAAGAAAAACCTTTCCACTGAACGCATTTAGGGTTGGTTCAGGAAAGAAGCGACTATTAAAGGATTCAAAGAGGCCAAGTGACAGGCTGATAATGCAATTTTCACATCTGTTTATTTCATTATTGTAACTTGATCCTCCATCTCAGATATATTTTTGCATTTTGGCACAATCTATTCCTGGGAACTTGTGAAGTTACACTTCAATGTGTGGTTTACTAGCTTGAAATAGAAGTATACAATGCGTGGTGGTGCAAAACTCTGCCAGCAATATTCTGCAATGTATTTTTGCAAGTCTGCAGGTTCTTCCCTCCTTTATGTTTCATATTGATATGTAATGGTTCTTTGGTGCTAAGAATTCATTGTCCCATTGATTTTGCTGGTTCTTATCCTTATAATAGATATATTATAAAGATATATAAATCCTTATAAATAGATTAGAGGCTGGAAGATTAAATTAAGAAAATTGTAAAATGAAGGTGACAAGACACTTATCCCAACATAACAGTGTATTTCCAATTCTTTTAAATTTTAACCCTCATGGCTTAAAATTCCCTCATGGAACCATCTTTCCTAAGAGCAAGGACACGTGATACTAACACATAAAAATAATCTAAAATACAACACTATTAACTTCTAATACTAATTTTAGAAGTACAGGCAGTATATTCCTTATCCTGAAACTGCCTTCCTTTGTACCATTTCGATTTTTAAAAACAAGAATGGTCCACAAAAATGCTGATGATTGCAGGACAAGACTGAGAATTCAGAATGACAAGCAGTGTTATCTCATCTGTCTACGATTCCCTTTCACTAAAGACTGGTTTTGTTACATGGCTCTGAAATTACTAACCACCAACAATGCACTAGTGTTAAACTATTCTACTGTACCAGTGGAACAAAACTGAATGAAGGGCGGAAAGAAATCAAAGTGCAAGGTAGGTGAATAAAAGTGATACACACATACACACAAACTCAACAACAGTGCCTCAAGTGCTGCACTTCACAAGCAGGGTAGCAATGCAGATCTCTTTCCAAGGTGCCTTAGTACAGCAGGTGACATTTAGAAAACTGACTAGGAGTAAAGAGAAAACAGCCAAAATGCTGGTTTTATTGTACTCTACAAGTTACAACACTTCTATTTTTAATGCTTTTTGTTTACATTATAAAGTATTCTTTAGGTAGCATCACATTTCTATTGTTAACAATAAATCATTGTGGCTTGACTTCTTGTGTCTTTTGGAATATGGACTAGTGAAAAACAAACAAAAGAAATTACTGACAAATGCTTGCATTGGCATCAGGCAACCACTGTGCTTTGTTGATCCTACAATACAAACAGGCATACGAAAACAGGCTGTACTCTTCTAGCAAGAGCAACCTGCTATGCAAATTAAACAGTCTATTTAGTTCACTTGAGCTGTGTTTGATCAAGTAAGATACATCACTTTGATGCTATTTCTACACACGCTTTTTTTTTTTTTCCCACATTTCTGGAGTGAACTGGGCAATACAACTGGAGGTGAGACCACAACCCTTTCAGACAAACTCTAGGTAGGGGCAGTCGAACTACCTGAGAAGGGGATCTCACAGAAAACACATTAGTGCAGGGTTTAACATAAGCAGGCTGGCCCAGCATATACTCCTGACTCCTGGACACCCTGCCCAAGCCCTGCGGTGGGGCTCATCCAAGCCCTGCTCAGCGAGTTTGTCAATACCAGCTAAGCCAAGACCATCCTGGGCAGGAACACCTGGGTCAGACTCGCTCCTCCAGCCTCCGTGCAAGCACCTGCTGCTGCCACACTGGCTGCCAGCAAAGGTGTCCTGGCTCTGCAGCAGAAATGCCAACAAACAGGGCAAGAGGAAAGAGAGGTGATGGCCCTGTGTGAGAAATAGCACATGGCTACTTCTGAACCCTTGGCAGAGCTTTGCCTTGATAAAACGCGTGCAAGGGAAGTGGCAGTCTCCAGACACGTAATCAACTTAGTCTGGCCACCAGCAGGCAACAATTCAATAAGGACCAGTGAACAGCACTGTGGGTAACTTGATTTGTGGCTATTAAAATTACTTAGAAACAAGAGGACTATGTAGTGTCTTAAATGACTCTAGCCCACCATTATTTTCAACAGGAATTTCTATGAGCTGGTCGTGAATCCAATTCTATACCTGTCAGCAATCAAAAGTGAAAGGATAAGTTAATGAAAAGGAAATAGTCCCTCTGTTTGAATATGAACTGAGGTCTACATGCAGCTGAAGAGCACAGAAATCAACTCCAAGATATGCAAAGCTGGATACAAGACTTGCCAGGGAGTTCAGTGTTTCATCTGTCACTCAGCAAGGTGCACTGAAAACAGCTAGAGAATTCAGCAATTACCCCAAGCCCTGCAAAGATTCAGATTTAAGCTCTGGCACGAAGCCTTTCCTTAATTTTAAAACTGATCACACGAAAATATTTCAGTATCACTCTTTTCATGTTTTAGCCCACACCTTATCCCTAAGAAAAGTAACTCTTCCTCTCCACCATGTCATGCCATTTTGTAGAGGCAGACTTGACAAACTGGGCAAGGTTAACAGGATAGTGGTTTAAAGTTTAGCACATCCCAAAGTGGGATGGTCTCAAGAAAAACATCAAGCAGCAAGTTTTAAATCACTCTAGAAATCTTTAGGCCCTGAGTGTTTGCGTTACAGTCTGTTACACTGGCTATGAACCTTGAAAAGTTTCTCAAGTGGAAACTGTGGTGTAAATTTGGGATTTGAGTGCTGCAAGGTTCCAGGTGACTCGGAGTTATGTGCAGTCTCGTAGCTTTTAACACTTTCACCTGGCCATTTAAAAGTTTGCATGGCCTATTTTATCTTTACACAAAAAACCAGTCAAAACAATATTGTTTACTGAGTGTGGACTGATCATCCAAACGATTTGCTGATGATAAAGATGCTCTTACCCACCTTCCACAACTAAAGAATGCAGTGAGAGCAAGGTGAAGTGGTTTAATATGTGTATAAAGAAGGCTTATTAGCCAGGTTGGAAATACAAAAGAAACACCAAATTACAGAGCAGTCCAGGCTGGAGGGGACAGCTGCAGGTCTCAAGCCCAACATCTTGCTCAGAGCCAGGCTGTCTGTGAGATCAGACCAGGGTGCTCAGGTCTTCACCCAGCCAGGTCTTGAAAACCTACCAGGATGAAGTCTCCAAACCTCTCTGGATACTCCTATTGCTGTCCTAATAGGAGGAAGACTTTACATCCTGTCACACTGGAACTTCTGTCATTCCAGCTGGTCTGGTTCTTACCGTACTCTTTTCCTTAGACCCCTGTGGCCACAGACCAGGTCAGCAGCACAGTTGCAGGGGCAGGCAGCCAGCAGGGAGCAGGAAATGAGCCCAACACCTTCAGCAGCAGCCTTACTTGCACCATTCACAGTGCAAGTGCAAACTGCACTGCAAAAACCCTCAAAATTTAGGCCTTACTACACGTGCCTAAAAATCATCTGCCATGTGAAAAAAAAGGAAAGAAACTGAAGCAAACTTGCTGCCTTAGCGACCTGCTGACATTTGCAAAGAGATTTTCACACGAAGGAAACTCAGAAATGCACCTTAAAACAAAAAACAGAAGGAAATTCAGAATGGTCTTGATGTTCTGTATTCTCAAAGGCAATGGGGACCTGTAGGTGCTGGATTTTATGGCCCTCACGGGCCAACTCTTGATGTGAACAGTGGGATATAAACAAGATGGAAATTATTTGCATCATGGACATACTGTATTTTGTATTCTGTAAAGGTTGAAAAAGTCTAACCATGGAGAGGAGAAAGGGATTTATTCCGGTAATGGAAAGGGAAGTAGAGAGTGATGAAGGTGAAGCATTTTGCTAGCCTGTCACAGCTAATGTAAAATGGCATAGGAATGGGAGCACCACTTTTGAGCATTATAGAAATGGCATAATGAGATTTCCTTATCAACTGGAGGAAACATGATTGAATAGATTATGATCTCTGAAAGGAATGGATGTAATTTACCTTAAATTATCAAGTGCCTATGAGAAAGAGACTTATTCATGAAATAAACAGAATAACCAATACAAAGGGGCTACATAATACAAAAGAAAAGCCCCCTTCACTGTTCTTGCTTAACCATTCTTGACAAATAGACATCAAAAAACCCATTAAAGCTAATCAGCTGTTACATTATAGTCATTTGCATATGAAAAATTAACTACCTGACTGAGAACACCAGCACACAGTTTTGGGGACATGACTCCTTTTTAGCACAGAAAATATTACCCAGAAGTAGTTACTCAGCTTCAGTGTAGCAGAAGATGGACTTGGTTGTGGTAGGAATCCACGTGACAGAAAACGACTGCCAGTACTGGAAGAAAAGGAAGGCTTTATATTCTCAGTGTTAACTCTGCTACAGAGGGAATTCCTTTGGTGCTTCTCACTTCCCTGGTGCAGTGATGATGACACAAAAACGAATGACAAGACTTAGAGCTGTTTGGGGCTCATCAGAATGATGTATCTACAGGGCCTGCCTCCAGCTCATTTTCCAGCACAGCTCAGCGAGGCCATACAGGGTGCAAAGACAGGCTGCTGGAAGCATAAGCCACCTGATACCAGTAGCAATTCCTCAGTCACAGGGAAATCTCACAGTGGAGAGAAGCTGACCTTTGGCTCCTGTTTTGCTAGAGACAAGCTCTCAAGAGTAAATGCTCATTTAGGGCCTAGCATATCATACAAGAAAAATCTGTTCAAACTAATTGGCTTTAGACAGAAGTCGTGTCAGTCATCCCATTGCCAGAGTTTCCAGTCGTATTCAGAGCCTCACACAAGAAGACAGAGATCAAGGAGTGTGAGGTACACCAGAAAGATCCGGGTTCAAGATCTCTTGGGAAGGACAGTACTTTTCACTGGCTGTTGGTTAGTGAGACCCCAGTCAAGACATAAAAAAGGAAAATCAAGATGGTGAGCAGAAAACAAAGTCTTTTCTTACCAAAGTTCCCCAAGCTGATCTCTCTGGTGTCTACTCGCATCTCTAGGGCCTTCACTTGCTGCAGATCATCTACCCCTGCCAAAATTTTCTGTAAAGACAAGCAGAAATACATGTGTTTTCTCATGCAATAAACCAGATGTCACAGCAGCAAAAAGGTGTGGAAAGGCTTTCAACCAATGTTTTGTCAACATATATTTTAGATCAACATGGCTAGATGTGCAGTCATATTGAAATAAATTTAGTATTCAAAGACCTCTCTTCCTTGTAGCCCCAAAATATTCTAGTCTCCCAAAGCTTATACATTGTTTAAAGAGTCAAGGCAGAGGGTTATATTCAAGCTGCAAACCAACAACAGACCTACATGCCAGCTAGCTTCATTTGAACAGTATGTCCATGCTTTAAGATTTGCACGAGTCTTGCACTAATCCTCAGCAGATAGAAAGTGTTAACTTTAAGCATCACTGGTAATTCAAAAGGTGCGAGGTAGTAAAACTCAACAAAACACTCTGTTCACCTTTTAACCCAAAACAATAAAAGGAAACATGATTTTAGCTCAAGCAGCTCACTTCTCTGAAAGAAGACAACACTAACTACAAGAATTATTAATTCCTTCGAAAATATCTAGGCAATGCAAATAGAGGCCTTCAAAATCCTTCATTATTTTTACAGAATTGTAGTAATTGGATGAACCATTGCATTAAGCACGGATGTGTGTGCGAACACAGACTCTTTTCTAATATCCTAAAGTCTGTGTTGATACAGACACATACACTTTGCCTTGGCAGAGGTAAGCAGGAGGAACACAACAAGCAGAAGCTACACACAGAGGAGAGAGGGAAGCTCTAAGACTGCCAGTGAAAACTACAGCAAGGCTGTGAAATCCTAAGATACCAGGCTGCAATTCCACAAGGAGCTGAAGCAATCTCACATTACCACTGCTCTCATCCCCTATTTCTTCCTGCTATGATCCAGCTTCTCTCTCCCCAGTTTCCCTCATTCAGGGTACATATCCCACCACCTCCTTTGCATCACCTTAGTTGCATGCATTCAACAAAGCAAACCAGAAGAACTGTATCCTTTCTTCCTGATGGGTTAGTGGTTCATGGAGGAGTCTGAAACAATCCTTGAGAAATGCGAAGCAAGGTTTATTTGTCACACTAACTGCCTGAAATAGCTGATGCTATACACAGTGATAAAACTTCTAAATTTTCACATTTCTGTGTCAAATAAGTTAGGATGTGGGGTTGAACACATCAAAGAAATATCTGACCTTGGCATCAGAGTTTCCTCCTCAATGATGCAACCAAGAGCATGAGTTGAAAGTACTGTCATCAACCTCTTAGGCCTTTACTTAAGGTGAAGGCAGAAAGTCATTCAGTAACTTCCACGTACAGGAGACAAATTTTCTCATTGTTAAAAAGCTACAATATTCTTTAGGCTTTTTTAATAAGAGAGAAGTTATTCATTAGAAGGGAATGTGTAGGATAACCTCTGTTTATAAGTTTTGGAAAGAAAAAATAACCACAAGAATATCCAGTTCATTTTGCAAGAAAAAAATGGTGGTTGCAATATTCCTGCTCATTAGGTAACATTTTTATTGTGCACAAGTGGCTGCAACTTCCTTTGATGGTTCCGCATCCTCTTACAAAAGATCAGAAACAGTCTGAGTGTAACTGAGATGGCAATTTAAAAGGACATGGTTTCCAGAAAATGCTGAGCATTCCTTCTTGAAAACCTATCCCCCTTTATAAGGTCTTCACTTGTACTCTTAAGAAACAGGATTATCCAGTATCTTCAGCTGCTTTTGAACTAGTTTTAAAACATTATGGTTAAAATTACTTTTAATCTTATTTTTAATATTATTTTTTTAAACGGTGATTTTAGCAGGCTGAACATAAGAAAGCTTCTAGACTGTATCCCCACATGCAGCCACCACAAAATGTGTTTTGCTCTTGGAAAGGCAGCAAGCTTATCAACTACAGGCTGCTTTCTCCCTCCAAGTGAACACAAGATCCTTCATGGCAAGACACATTTTGCAGTAACCCTTTTCAGCAGATGACACTGTCTGTCACATAGCATGAGATTATGTGTGAAACGAGAGCTAGCTGATGTCCTGGCATAAAACCATGCACTCGGATTGCTGGATTTGGATGCAAGCTCACTGTCATTAAAGGAAGAAGCTTCTGAAAAATACCTGCCTGCTACCCATCAAAATAGTTTTACGAGCCTAACAGCAGAACAGGAAAAAGTAATAACCTTAGGGTCAAACACTTTGTCAGTTGAGCAGCAAAAGGTCCTGATACCCCAAGGAGCCTTTTCTCCTTTCTTTGTCCATTTTCCCTTTGCTGTCTGCAAGTTCCCTGCATGCTGTCCTTCCCCTGCTGTATTCCAGTCAGCCTCCCTTCACAGTTCTGCTCCCTCATCTTTTTCTTCAAAATCCAATTATAAAACCTGCATGAAGCTATATTCTCTCCTTGTCTAGGGTTCTCTATTCCTTTTTCTCATACCAGCGCCATTCTTTCCCCTCCTTTTCCTCTTCCTGATCCACTATTTGTACTTTTCCCACTGTCTGAGGGATGAGCTGCTTAGTGCACCCATATTTTTGTACTGCAACAGGCAGAACTGTGACTCCAGTGCTGGAAAGGGTTATTGGCTGTCATCACCAGTTCTTTGAACTATAGATAGCTGCCTTGAGGCATGTGCTAACCAGATGTGACAAGCTCCATATATCCTCGGTGCCCACCTCCCTGTTCCGCATTTCCAAGAGCCTCTGTGAAAATCGCTGTCCCTCCATCTGCTGACGGTGAGGAGATGCTGGGACAGCTTGAAATCAATTTGCTGTGGGATGCACAAGTTAGTGTAGTGCATGAAGGAAATAAGAAATGATCTGGGGTGGAGGATATGAGCTCATTTAAAGGCACTAGAAGCACTGAGACCCCACATGTTGATTGCAAGCGAGCCAGGGCAGTTCAAGAGAAGGAAACGGGGGGAATGGTTCCTGTGGAAGATAGGACATTACTACTCTCCAGATACCATTCTTGGCATGCTGGTGCACCTGCAAGTGTGATACTTCTCATGTCACAGCTAAAATTCTGACACCAGGAATGGGGGACATTTAGGAAAAGACATGGAAACTTTTAAGCAAAGATGAAACCTATTTAGCAGGATCTTCTGTTCACGCTGTTGTTTAACATCAAAGCACAGGAACTTTCATCAAAATTTGAAAGGAGAAAGAATTTTGCTGCAAGAGAAAAAAAAAATCATGACCCAGCACACTGAAGGGGTCATCAGCTTAGACAGAGAAATGTCTGGCACCATGTGGATAGAAGTCATGCTACACCGCTCTGTGTCTCTTCATTCCTAGGGCCATCCCAGGTCTAGGACAGGCTCCTGCCCTAATTCAGAGGTGTCCCACTGTGGCTTCAGGTAATGACTGCCTGCCCATAGCCTGATGGGCTGTTCTGACAGCCAGGGACAGAGTGTCTCTGCCTGTGCCCCAGGAATGCTTACAGACATGAAGGTGCTGTACCATCCAGGTATTTCTTGGGCTGTCTCCAGCTGCTCAGCCTTCACGTAGGGCAAACAAAAAGGGAGCAAGGATCTGTTCTAGGCAAAGAGCTGGATATATTCACAGTTATTTTAGATCAAAAAGATACCTTGAAAAAACCAATATAATTCTAGGGTGATTGTTAGCGTTCAGAGAGGATTCTGCTTGCCACACATCTGCAGCCCTGCAAGGTAGGCATCAGTTAGACAGAGAAGGGGGATGTTTTTTGAAGAATCAAACATAACAATCTTTCTGGCACATCATGTTCAAGAAGGTGGCCTGAGAGGTTGATTCTGAACAGCAATTTTATACACTGCGAAGTTTGTTTATTTGAAAGGACACATTTCTATGGTAAATCACTGCACAACTCTTTGAAGATGAATACAGGGTAAGTAAAACAAAGACAAATAAAGTTCACTTTACATTTTTTCACCTTCTTCAAAATAGGAATAAAACTATTTTTCATTACATTATGCAAAAGCTATTGGTAAATAATTTAGCCAGTATTTTAAGAAGCAAGTCCATGATGGTTCACAAACCATTCCCACCATGCAAAATGTCTGGCCAAATGTCTGGCCAGCTGGGGACTGTGCACTCGTTTGGAAAGATTTCCTCTGACTGATAAGAAAAGCCAGTAAGTATTCTGTAAAAAATTGCAAGTGAGAAATAGTTCTGTGCTTGCAGAGCTTCCCAACTGGCAGAGCAGTCATGTGGGGATGCTGGGAAATCCAGTTCAAGTCTCACAACTATCTGTAAATTCCTTAATTGGCAAATAATATCTGTTCAGTCAAAACTGGCATATAAAACTGATTTCTTCTCTCTCCCCTAGATTGTTCACATACTCTTAAGAAAAGTAGGCATGTTGCTGAAGAACAAGTTGCGTGCAGCTGTCAGAGAAATATTTCCAGCTGTGCATGTATTTTGCTGATCCTGGTTAATTTGGCTAAGACAGGAATTCCTGAGTGGTGAGCTTGTTCTCTTTGAATACTACACCTGTATGCAAATTCTAGATTCATGTCCATTCATGTGTTTATTGCTTTTATTTTTTCCAAATTCCCAACTTGAGTATAATCTCTCCTTCACAAAAAAAAAGTTGCCAAAAATATGACAAAATATTTCTTCTGAGAAGAAAAGTATTAGCAAATTAATAGGCCTTAAGTGATTCAATGACAGGGAACAGAACTCTTCTGTGGTCCCACAGGCAAACTTCCTTTCAAAATGCTTAATGCTGCAGATGCTCACAATTAAAATATTTAGCTGTATTTCAATACTTTCTGCATATACATATAAACACATTAGTCTCCCAGCTCAGATGAAGGGATTAGCTAGGTGCTACAAAAAGAGATTTTCTTGGATTATGTGGGAAGTGTAGATGAGGGCAGTAAACATGAAATTTAAGACGTGGTGGATGCATTAGTAAAGGTGTCTTTATTCTTGTGCTGAAGCCCCCAAGTCACACCAGCAGATCCACATGGATAGGCCCTTGCCTTGTCTTGCTATCTTCAGTTCAGCTCCTCACTGACTCATGCTGGGGATTCACAGTTCTGACTCCTTTAAACTAGTACTCAGGATCTGATGTTGCAAGTTGCTGGGAAATCTAACTACTGCAAACTTCAGCGGGCACATAGGGCACCAGAAATGAGATGGGAGGTTTACTGATCTCCCAGAAACAGCCTGTATCATTTCTGTAGGAGGAAAAACACTCAGTTTCAACTATGTGCTGAATTAATAAAGGTCAGGAGTGGACAGGATAGTAGACATTCTTACATCAGTTTTTACTTAGATTTGTTTTAAGGATTTACTTTCCCTCACAGAGATCTAAAAAAAGTTATACCCCAACATTAATTCTTTTTCCTGACTAAGAATTAGGCGCACAGACTGTAGCTACAATCATTGCTCAAGATTGTGTCACTGAGCATGGAGAACTCAAGACTGCAATGTCATTTTATGTTAGTTAAGCACTGGTGGCTGTAAGTCAATGAACAGCTGCGGGTTTTTTCATATAAAAGCATGCTCACATGTGTGCATGCATGTAAATATAAAGATCCCTGATGTGAAAATTTGAATGTAAAACATCAGATGCCTAAGTAGCAGGATGAACACTAAAACAACAGATGAACACTAATATAGCAACTACAAACCTTCACTATTAGGTAAAGGTATCAGTGTTAGGACAAGAACATATAAAAGGAAAGCTCTGAAACTAAAGGAGTCTTTGTAAATTTTTTCCAATTCACAGTATTACCTCTACTATGTGCTACCTTGAGCAATCTGATCTAACTTTGAAACTATCTGTGCTTGGAGCAGAAGATCAGACTGGCAGACTTCCAGAGGACCCCTCAAACTCAAAAAAAATATATTATACATTTCTAATGAAGGATTCAGCACATCCAGATTCAGTCAGCTACTTCCATTCCCTTACTCTACCTAATTTATCAAGATTCTGCACTTCCTTGATATCCAGTTTTTTCCCCAAATCCATTTATCTTACAACTGTGAGGAAAACTTTCTGCAAAAGAAAAAAGGAAACAATCGAGCCATTTCAGCAAGAATCTAATCTGTTGTTCCAGGACCCTCCAGCATTTTCTTTTTCCCGTGAGGATGAGTGCATACCATATGAAATACACCCTAACCTCCTGAGCAACAAAACTAAACAACTAAGCAACAAAACCACTTCCGAACACGTGTTCCTAAGTTTGGAAAACATGATTAGTTGGAGCAGGATCAATAAAAAGCGAAATTAGAAAATACTTCCTTCTTCTCTAAAGATCACACACAAACGTGATTGGTTTTTATAATGTGACAATGTCTGGAAGATCATTTGACCTTGTAAAATGAGTTTCTTCTGAGAAATGGAATGCTTTTAGTGGAAGTCAGGAAGAGATCCTTTGCAAGCAGCAGGGAGAGGACGCAGGTTGATAGAGCAAAATAAAAATGTGATTAAAGTCAGGTGGCACCCTTAATTTCAGTTTCTCCATATTTAATAAAAAAAATTTGTGTCACAGCCCTAACAGAGTTAAAAATTAATTGCCCATTGTTAGCCAGTTTTCAGAACAAAGTGAGAATTTGCTCACCTTAATATTCTACAATATCTGACAACCTCGCATAAGGACAGGCAGAGCAGGGAAATATTAATAGGAAAATAACTAGGAAAATAACGAGCTGAAAATATTAATAGGACGGTACAAATGGAAAAGCAAGAATTACTATTCATATAGAAGAAGATTAAAGAGTACACCAGAAAATTGATATTGATACTACCAGAAAGAATAAAAATGACATCTAATGATAGCAACACTTGCATCAAAAGCTGTTGACCTGTAGCTTGGATGAAGACCATTCAACTATAAAAGGATGTTACATGATAGCTCAGCAAGAGAGCTGGCAGCAAGCAGAAAATAGAAGATGTGATTAACGTAATGGAAATACGGAATCATACAGGATTTGAAGTAAACATTATGCTGAAACAAGGCTACAGAAGACCACAAACTCTGTGGTGAACATGCATAAAGTCTAAGTGAGGGGATCCACTATGGAGAGGAAGAAAACGGGCAAGGGTCCAATGGTTTTGTAGAAGTTATCTTTTGTTCTATACAGTCCAAGAAGGCAAAAAGGAAAGAAAAAAAAAAAAAATCAGTCAAAGCCAAACTTTCCTCTCTTTGGAGGAAAACAATGCAGCAAGTGGATAAAAAAGTGAAGGAACGCAAGTATCACAAGTTTTAGAGAGTTCTTAATAATTCAGACTGCTAATGGAGACTGCTAATGGTTTCACTACAAAATAGACTGCCATCCCCCTGGAAAAAGGGGAAAATGAGTCAAATGTGCAGACAGAAATGAGGCTGCAGTTCAAGGTGCCCAATCTTCACAGACTCTGCACGACTAGACCTTGCATCTTCCCCAAACTCAAACACAACTGGTGCAAGACAGACCATTGCGAGGGCAAGGAACAAAGCTGAGTATGTATCTCAGAACAAAAACCTTCCTCAGGAACATCCATCAGTTGTCCAAAAATTTGCCTACACAATACTGCAGAAGTGTTGCCCATGCCAATATTTGAATGTAAAACAATTTTACTTTAATGAGTCTGTATTTTAAAAGTCTATTAGTTTCCTTCTCAGAGCACTTCAATGGATACAATCAATAACTCCTAAAATATTCACAACAATAAGACAATAAAAAAATACTGCAATTATATTGATTTAAGCAAGACAACCTTTCAAACCATTTGACTGTCAATGGCATGTGGGTCTTTAAAGAATTATGCATGTGAAAACTTGTTTCGTATTAAATGTTTGAACATTCTGAACATTTGCAAATCCAGAGAAAGTAAATTTATGGCAGCAGTGGTTTCCATTTGATCAACATAAAGGTTAGATAATAGATAGACTGGGTATGTTATTAAAACAAGCTATAAACACTGTAAATGTTTCCTTGACAATGCCATGTAGTTTTTCCTCTGAGCAGGAAGTATCCCAGTTATGCCAACACAAACGTCGGGTTCCAGGGCAGGAAATAAAGCGTGTCCAGAAAAATTAGCAGGACAGTGTACTTACATTTAAAAGAATGTTTGAAATGTTAAAACCCACAATCTTAAAAAAGGTAAAACTCAATTATGTAACTTCTTATCTGCATTTCTAAAAAAATTACAAAATAATAAACAGCAACTTCATGGGATGCGGGTAACATTGCCTTACATACACTTTTCTGCTTACAATTTGCTGTGAACTAAGAGCAGCAGAGGTTCAGAAAGAGAAATTCATGCCAATGAAAGAACTTCCTAAGGGTTTCATTCAGAGTTGATTGAATCAGAGGGCAGCTGTTTTGGTTACTCTAATGGGCTTTGGTTCATGCCCTAACAATACAGACTAATGTGAGAGGTTCCCATAGGATTTATACAGGCTACTGTAGGCCACAAACACATCAGACTGGTCAAGCTCTATGCCAGGTTTTAAAAAAAGACCAAGAAGTGGTCAGAGGTTCTCACGAGCCAAAGGAAAGTGAATGGCATAGACCATATAACCATGTAGCAATTTTTCTCCAGAGTGCTTAAAATGTCTACTGTGCAGAAAGGGATTTTTGCATCTCCATTTTATAAACACTAAAAGACTTGGCTAATAAGGGAACAAAGTTCTGCCTAATCTACAGCACATGGTCAAAATGGTGATTGGAATGCAGTTAGGGAGTGGCCAGGGAGTGGTGTAAACCTGCGGCTGGAATAGGCTCCCTGCGGAAGCTCGTGTCTCTCCACTGGTGCAGTGGATGCACAGGGGAGCACAGATGCTGCAATCACCACCCTGTCTGGTGGGAGCACAGGAACCACAGCCTTGGCAGCCCTATCTGTCTTTCACAAATGCTCCCCAGCAGAAGAGAGATTCTTCTGTAGGTCTGCAACACAGGAAGCCTCTCTCCTCAACTTCTGCTCTCAACTCTCCCTTCCTTTAGCACAGAAAAGTGATGTTGCTGGGTCAGCTCCTACACATCCCACAGGATTTCACCCTTAATTAGTCCTGTGCAAGTACAATACAGTGTGCAACCAAGGATTCTTTCACAATGTGAATTCCTTCATGAAGATTTCAGCATGTTACTCTCTTTCAACAGGCTACACACCAAAATAATTTCCCCCAGTCTAAAAGGAACATGACTTTAAACTTGCTTTGAAATTCCACCCACTTTGACATATATACAAAGTACTTCTATCATTTGCAGAATATTTTAATTGTCTGTCTTCTTAGCAGGACAGAGGATTTCACTAATTCAGAGGAAAAATAATTGCGCTTTTAAAGTTACATTTCCAATCCCTGAAACAAGGTTAATGTAAATTCTTTTTCTAATGCTAAGATTCAGGGTACTCCAGATGGCATTAATGAGATCTGTGTAGATTATAATTATGCTACCTGTACTTTTCTTCATGCTGCTTCAAGAATTCTGGCAATAAACACAGCCACATTCATGCTGGCAATACTTTTGATATGAAACAAGGTGAAAGGAGGACAAACATTTGATATACTTTCATAAGACAGAATCTACTTTACGCAGAAGTCTAAATGTCAGAGGGGCAACAATCCACAATCAGTACAATAGCAGCTGGAAGGTTAATACACCTCTGTATATGCCAGTTTGCCTCTTCCACTTCATTAAAAAGTTGGATGTCTACTCACCAGTTTCCTGGGGGAAAGATGTTCATCCATAAGCAGCTCTCCATCATCTTTAATCAGCGGACTGGGATTTGGGTTGCCTTGCCAATTCAAATCAGTCTCCTGGTCTGCAGATGAGCCCGGATGAGAAACTCTGTCAGGATTCCACTTGAGGTCCATCTCAACATGCTTTGAACAAAAGGATAACAAGTAGTCTGATTTTTCTACCCATATTTATTATTCTCCTGTCAGCAAAATCTATTTTGACTCCCATTGCAAGACAGAAAATGCCTATGGAAATACAGGTTTCTTTAGTGAGCACAAACCCAAAGCCATGCATTACGTGTTCTTCCTTTCTTCACCCTCAAGTGCTACCTGAGTCCCACACTTCATTCAGCTTTGAGTGTAAACTTTTACAGCAAACTATTGTTTGCAGGTATACAAGAAGCCAGGCGTACCTATAGCTCTGCACAAAGAAGAAAGTTGAGAACAAACAACTCAGGACACTAGTCCTTTCCAACCTTTTCACTTCTCCACTCATCCTTCTCCAGTGTCAGTGAGCTTCCCATCCACACAGGCTCCCTACCTACCCATTTCCTCTTGAGAAACATGAGCAGCACTCAGCAAAACTTTGCTGGACTCCAGACTGCAAGTGCCAGTACCAAGGAACAACACCACCTCTCTCCAGCATTTTGAGCTCTGCCTGCAGGTAGCATGGACAGAACCTGTTTGTATTTGCTGTCCTAAATTAAACATCCCAGCACTGTTACTGACTCTAGGTCAGGCAGGCCATGGCTACTGACTTCTAGTTTTGAAGATAGTCTTGGAGAAAATAAATTTAAAATACAATTTAAACAAAATTGTGTATGCTTCAAGTGAGGAATGAAATAAAAAGCTTGAAGATGAAGCACTTCAAATGTAATCATTCTTCAATTCCCAAAGATATCACTTTCACAGAAATATTAACAACTAACTTTGAAATATGAGAGCAAGCATATGTACACTCGTTCCAGTCAAAAAGCAATCGGCTGTACCCAAATGGCACAAGCATTACTGTGATTTATACAGCTATTTACTACTACTTGGCAACAAGGAAGTATCACAGCTGGAAACACTGCTGTAACAACAAAAGGCTAGACTAGAGAAAAGCTGTCTTGCTCTGCTGAAGGGACACCTGCAGTTTTGTTCTGTTCTCCACAGTGAAGCAACATTTATTCTTAATGCTGGAAAAGTAATTAAATGATCAAGCTAATCATAACTGGCTGACAAAGCATCAGTGGTGGCCAAGACCTGAGAATTACCACTTTCCTTCCTCCTCATATTAATAAGCAGTTAAACACAGGGGTAACTTCTGTTAGGACAAATAGGAGTTCTGATTGCTCAGCTGGTCATCTCTGCCGAGAGGACTGGCTCGTTAGTAGGTGAAAGAAGTTTGGATCAAAAAGGCTTCTTCCTCTGACTACTCATGTCCAGTCAAAATTCTTCACTTGCACAAAAAAAAAAAAGAAATTCAAAGGACTCAGTACTGTCAGAAAAAATAGCAGCCCTTACCCAAACAAAAACAGCAACAAAAAAATTGATGCTACATCAAACCTCTCCCTGCAGAATCTCCTACATTAGGAAAGGAGCAACCAAACCCTCGGATTCCTAAGTGCTCCTTCTGTACACTCATCAGGGCAGTAGAAGCCCACAGAAAGCAAAACCTATCTTTTTCCAGATCGCTGCACATACCTGGAAAACACTCCTACAGGAGAAGCTGACTGCTCAAATGTGCTACACCTAAGCCACAGCAATACGCAATGCCTAAAAAACATGTTCAAGAACAAATTCTTCAGAGTCACATAACTCCTTTCAAGCTTTCTTACTGGCTTATAAAAGAACCACCATAAAGTGAATTGAGTAGTGGTTTTTGCAGCTTCTAAAACCTCAGTATGCCTGTAGTAGTGTAAGGACAACTCACACTAGTTCAGCCCATGAGGAGGTAAAAGAGACCTCAAAAACACTGTGTCTTGCATTTTAGAAGAAGAGTTACAATACATAAATTTCTATTACCTGTTTCTTTTTCTAAAGAATTCTAGAATTTCTCAGACTTTTTGTCCTCTACTTTCTTTAGAACAGGTCAGTATGATGTAGTCAGTATAGAGTTGCAGAGTCATCAGTTGTCCAAGAAAATTAAAGAATCTCCTGTGATATGAAGACCTTCTGGTGTTGTCATTATTTTCCTAAGAAGCAATTATTTTGGTGAATAACTGACTTGGAGTAGAATATCTGTCACATAAATTCTAGAATCCTTTGCCAATTGCACAAGACTCATGTTGGATTGTGTGCAAGTACTGGTGGTTCTTCCTAATTCAACTGCGGATTGTTATTATCCAGAGATAATCTTGTATGTCATCAGAGCCAAGTGGAGCAATAGTCAGAGAACACTGATGCAATGTGTGAGTGCAAAATGAGATAAGAGCAGGATTTTGTACATGTGGGCTGCAAAGCGTTAACACACTTGCATAAAACAAATTACTGTTCTCCCTCTGTTGGACCATCACCATCACATTTCAGAACATCCTCAAATCTTTGAAACATGTTGATACAGCATTTACTTTAGACTTGACAAGGAGATCAATTTGTGGCTTAATATCTGAAGCAATACTTTGTTCTATACTTCCTGCTATTGATCTGCTCTTGTAATTATTGTAACATTGGATTAGTGAGGAGAAAAGTATTTTCATTACAAATTATCTGGGATCAAGTTGAATTATTGTCAGCAAGCAAAACTATTTTTTTACATGTTTCTTTCACTTCAAAGCTTTCTCCAGAGAAGAAAGAATCTCCTCCTGAACGTGGATCAAAACAACATGCTCCGAATTAGATTGTAGAAAAATTAAGAGTGTAGGAATGCTAGTGGTGAGGTGCCAATCTTTCATAAAATCCATGAACCTCTGAAATCTTCAGCACTGTGTAGGAGCAAGAATTGGGCCTGGCACAACATTTGGCCTCCCTGAGACACAGCAGTCACCTTGCTCGTTTTCATCCGCTCCATCTGATAAACCTACGGCTCTGCCAAATGCATAGGACAAGCCAACGCTGACCCAAACCAGTGTTAGCCTCAGTGGGACAGTTCACAGGGACTGGAAGGACTTTTGTTGTCACTAAAGAGGTCTGAAAAGTCACACAGCTGAAGATTTCCTTCACGGAGAAGACGGCTGTGTTGGATATATGTTGGATGTATGTGCTGAACAGAACCATTCCCGCAATGCTCTGTGGGACCCACAAGGACGGACGCTGACTGCACCCAGCACAAACCTGCAGTGCATCCAGTGGGACAGCACAGCAATACCAGTAAGCACATCAGTGTGTCAGGGGAAGAGAAAATGGCTGGGAAATAATGGAGTTTTATACTGCATGTGAACGGTGAGAAGAATAAAAGAATGAAAGAAACCAATAAATTTGTTTTTGCAGGATTTGCATCATAAGTCTTAACTTGGCAGGCTCTTCCATGTGTGAATAACTAGAAGCAAATGATCACTGAGTGCAGGAGAAATCAATGACCTGAGCAGTGAGATGGAAGATTTTGAATTCTACAAAGAGTTAATCTGCCAACTTTCTCCACTGCTGCCACTCTCCTTACCCAAGTGAGTGTGTGTCATCACAGTAAGATATTAAATTCACAGACGTGTTGTGACAGTTCATTAAAAACTGCAGGACATTTTCAACATATATGAATACCAGTAATAAAGGCCATTATTAAAATTAAATGATCCTTGGAACAACATGTTATTTAAAATCCCCTCAGAATACTGTAATTTGCTAGAAAGAAATTGGCAGAGAATAGTTATTTGATGCTCTTAGGGTCTGACAAACTGGTAAGAGGCCAAGATTTTATTTTTCTGCTACAAGATTTATCGAAGAGTCAGTGATAGGATTGTGTATTCTTCATTAAATATATATTAATACTCATTTCAAGTTCAGCAATTGCCAGAAATGTTTGACTCAATATTAATTACAGCTTCTTAAGACTGAGAAAGAACCTCTGAATTGTGTGACTAGGCATGATAATTTCTAATGCAGCCTTCACAACATTACCTAAAGAGCTTGTCCAAGCAATTAAGTTACCATTTAAAAACAAAAAAACCACACAAACAACAGTAATTAATCCAGATTCACTCCAGGAAAGGCATATCCCTCTATATATTAACATCCCATACAAACAGGAATCTCTACTGCCTTAGCCCAGCTTCGCAACCAGCATCCTCTCCTGCTCTGTGGCTACTCATGCCTTCACTGGACATGGAGGGTGCCATTTCAGTGGGGGTACTGCAATCTCTGGGCCCTTATCTGTATGTCACCAGCCAAAAAATTCTCTAGGGAAAAAACCATTTGAGAACCATTGTGCTATCTATCCCTTCATGACAGGAAGCTTGCACTGCAGACTTCCATTTTTCTTGTCTTGCGTAACATAATTTTTGTCTGTTTAACTCAGAATCACAAATTGCAGCGGTGCCCATACTGTTAACACTGACAGAATGAAAACAAAGAATTCTGCACTTACTACAGATTTGACAAAACGTTTGGTTTACAAGTCCCAGGGGAACTGTGAGTGCCCTTTTTAAGTGTAATTTTGTGCAAGTGCACTGCAGATAACCTCTTCTGGAAAATAACTGTTTGGGCAGCTGGAATTTACTATGATGTCATCAGGAAACTACTGTTACAGTAATCCACCCATAATGGCAAAAACAGTTCCTGCAACATTCATGTAATATAAAGCATCCTGCAACACATCAGTCAATTTTAGCAGGTGCAACTTCTAAAAAGCTGAAAAATAAAACACCAGTCCTGTTATTAATATACCCTTTTTTGGGTGTATGACTAAACAATCTGATTTTAATCTTCTGGTTTTGTTAAGCAGAACAGGGTAACAATTACTTCAGTAATGCTACTTTAATATCAAGGGATCATGCAAACACTATAAAGAGCATTCATAAATATTCCACTTCTGTGCCCCACTAAAGAAAAAAGCTTTTAAGAGAAAGCTGAAATATTAAGATAACAATATCCCATTTAACATAATTAAAAATCCACTGACTTTAATGACATTGAATGACTCGAATGCTTACAATCATATTTTTGTGTAACTGTTCAGTTAATTTGAGGCCTTGGTTCAAGCACCCAAATTTGCACATAAAGCAAGTATACTGATTTATCTCATTTGTTTACCTTCCTTATTTATGGTTTTAAAAGCTGTAAGAATGTTCTGACAGTTCTTTGCTATTACATATAAATCCTGCTCTACAATTACCACAAACATGGAAGGTAAGCCTTGGGACCTATGTCCAATAGACTCTTCAGGGAAAGCTCTTGGAAGCTTTGTGGACTTTGTAATATCCCCATGCACAGAGCTGAGTTCAAACTGTGCTGTCAGTCAAAGCAGCAGTGATCCCAGAGAAGAAAATGCATGCTACACACCCAGACACCGTTGAGATAAAAGATGTCTAATATTCTTTAAAAACATAACAGGAATAATAAAAAAGGCAATGCCTTTAAATGTCACCCGTTTCTCCCTTATACATCTACAGATTCCATGTAGATATATAAATATAATAATTTCATAATTACAAATGCATATATAATACTTTTCCCCTGAGATTTTGCTGAACAGGGTGATGAGAAATGTTTTATCATATGAGCTGGAAATGCCCCTATATTAAATCATTCTGGAGCTAGCTTGCCAAATTTTTAAGGAAACTTCCCTGTCTGACCATCCAGGAGCCACTCTGGCTCAACCACCCCAGACTTTCACTGCTGGGACCGAAGTCCCTTCACAGCAGGAACTCCAGTGACCCCACAGGTGCCCCTCTTGGCCCCTGCACACCCCACTCTCACACAGTCAGACAGGGTTTGGCTCAGGCCTGGGTTTCCCACAGCAGTCTCAGATGTCTGGATCCTTAAAGCAATTTAATTGTGGTGCAGTGACACAAAAACAGCTCAAGCTGGCACCTCCGGGGTAGGACTCCCAACAAAGGAATCCCCAGGTTTTGTACTCTCCATGCCTGTGATAGTCTGGGGTCTTCCTGCTGAGCCCTTGGCTCCTGCTGTGTCCTAGTGCCCGGTCACCTGGCCGGTGCCACAGGTCCCTGTGCCCTTTGCTGTGCAAAGGGTCAGCACCAGGTCACAGCCCCTTGTCTGGGGCTCCCACTGTGTCCCCACCCAGGCACAACCTGCAGCTCTCACTGCAGCTGCACACCCAGTACCTGCTCTAAGTGTATTCCTCAACAATATCCTGTCCTCACAGCAGGATATGAAAGCAGATCACTCTCTATTATATGTTCCGTTACATGTCAAAGAAAAAATAAACTGAAGTCCAATCAATTGGTTTTAGTTTTTAGAGTCCGGTGGTGGAAGGTGGTCAGTGGCAATTTCTGTCTGGCTACAAATGCTCATTGATTCTCTTTGCAGTGCAAGTCTCCAGAGAGTGGCTATGGATGAGTATGGATTATCTAAATCCTTAGATGAAACTGCAAGATGCTACAGATAGAGGGGGTTTTTTTCACATATAGGCGAGCTTCCTCCTGTAAGAAAATGTCTCAAGATGCTCTTCTGCTATCTGCCCCCACAATGAGCCCAAGGAAAGCAAAGCAGACAGCAGGATGTGGGGATAGCTGGTGAACAACAGGGGTTATGGAAAAACAGCGCTCCAAGGTACCTACACCTTCACTCTCAGGAGGGTGCCAAATGCACTCAGGATTGTTTCAGCAGAGTAGATAACAGTAAGTCCCTCACCACTTGATCAAGGTAGCCAGGGATAAGGAAACCTCATTTAGTCTTTCACGGCCACAAGCTTTTATCCAACAGTGTCCAGATGTTAAATAAGGGAGAAAGGAGGCTGGTCTAGTTAAAATCCTCTTGTCCTTATGCAGGGGTCCTGTCATGGATAGCTAATGACAAGGTACACAGGAATCAACGTATCTGTGCTTGTCACACACACAGATCCTGCCTTATGTCACTGGAAGATGTATTTACCTTCCTTGCATTTAAAAGGCATAATTCAGCAATTACTTAAAAATTCAGATGCTAGGCATGTTACTAGGCATACTAAGAAAGGACATAAGCAAAGCAAGGTGTTGCAGAATCAGTATCTTTTCAAGATGAACAAACATATTCTAACCCACGGACTCAGAACTGAGTGATAGTCCAGAGCTGCAGAGAAGAAAAACTCTCCAGTTTTAGTCTTCACAGCATTTTAAAGTATCCGCCATTTAGAAGCATTTCCAGCTAAGAAAAGGACAATAAAAACAGCCTTATTTTTTTTTTCCAGCTACTACCGCATTGCATTTATGAGCCTTTTGAAATACAAGCTTCTGTGCAGTATGAAAATGCATCATATATGGCATTTCTGAGTTTCAACATACTCTGGTTGTCCTCAAACAATTTTCAGTCCATTTTGTTTGGTAATTAAGCTATTTGAAGCAAGACATTCCATGGCCTGCAAAGCTGTTTGAAGAGTGCCTGGGAAGTTTCTGATTTCCAGTGTGTTGCTCACATGGGACAGATTGTACAAAAAGAGATAGATTCTAGATGAACTTGTAGAAAAACGCTTACCAGTGGATGATGCCACAGGAGCTTATTTAGTAACAGACATTACCAAAATTTTAGCAAGGGCAGAAGACTCACAGTGAAAAGGACCTTGGGACATCAGTTTGGGCTACTGATGAGGTGGCATTATCACTGTCCTGCTGGGCCAGGGCAGATCTCCAGCTAACTACTGTAGTCAGAAACAGATCCTTTAAAAACACTATCAGAAGCATAGATAGTCCAAAGTGACCCTTCCCCTGGCATGCTGCTGTAATTTCTGGCAATCAGTATCTCCCCAGTCCAAAAGGTGAGTTGTGTTCAACAGCTGGGCAGGTGTACGGGGAAGCAATTATTTGTCATGTCTCCAGACATGACAAATAGTCATCCAATGACTAAAGAAGGCACAGAAATTTTATCAGGAAGCGGTTTTAAAAACTGAGGAAGTGCATTTTTGCATTGTATTTATTTAAATTGTGGAAGACAGGCATAGGTTGTTTGGAGGCTAAAATTAGAAATTAGGTCAAAGTTAGAATTATGGAGAACACATCCAACTGTTCATGCCATTCATTAAATTATAGCTTTCTTTTGCATCATCTCATTTTTCATCTCCTCTTCTCTCTGAAGCATTTAATGGAAACAATTTCAGTTCTGCCATTTACCCTCCAGGATGATCAGCTTTGCACATCAGATTCAAGATATGGCCATAGAGACAGTACATGAACCTCCACTGTTTCCAATTCCTATTCTCAGAAGTTTTAACACTGTTTGTTTGACCAGCTGCAAGATTATATTTTCAGTTAACAAACACAATAGCTGAATGCTCTTTCCCAAGTATCAATAATTTACTTAAGCCCCTTCATTCTATGTATGTTTCTTCTCCCCACTTTGAACTTGGGTGGATACTCCATTAAAATACAGCAAACCCATGCCCAATCACCACATATGCTAGGAACACTGAAAAAAAAGAAAACCAAAGTAGTTTTAGAACTCCATTCTAAAAATTAATTTAAAATTGAAGATGTAAAATATGACAGATAAACAGCCAGTTTGCTACACTTTTAATACTGTTTCCAGATGTGAGAAACTACAATGAAATGTGTGCTTTCTGAATTTCTTTTATATCAGATAATGTTTCTTTGAACTATCCAGAGTCCACAATCTTTTCCTTTTAATACAGACACATCAGTATTTATTGCATCTGATTTGTATGTAAAAAGTACTTGTGACCCTACTGGTATAAAAGAGGTTTTGCTTCCAATTCTTTTTCAAGGCCACATGTGAATCCATAGAAGGTATAAAAACACTAACCATTATACGAGTAAACTAAAATTATGCAGATATATCTAAATACTTAAATTCTGTGAAAAGCTAATTAATTTTCTAATGAAAAAAAATAACTCCTTAATAATTCCTCACAAATAAATATTAACCCATTCCCACTAGTGACAAACGTAGCAATCCCAAATTTATGGTATATTACATAATGTTACTGTTTTGCAGAACTAACATTTATACTATATCAAACATTGAGGATAAATGTGATTTCTTTAACTGTGTCCCCTAAGGAAGTGCTAGAAAAGCACATGTACCATCATTAATAATATCATTCCAGGCCAGTGCTAAACTCGCATCTGGTCTCACATGGAATCTGCATCCTGCTTTATATAGGATCAGGTCCCTTGAATTGTGTAAGAACAGACTGATGGCATCCCAGGCCATGGGCAGAGACTGTTCCTTTACTGACAGCAGTGTACAACTAACGAACTGAGCTGCCCACAGTTAGATGTATCCACATATCAATCCCCTGAGAGGTCAGACCTACAGGAGCATAATCATTCTCAGTGTTAAAGCCAAGAGAGAGAACACAAAGTCCAGAAAAAAAACCCACCACAACCTCCACAACAAAACCTATTAATACCAGCAGCTCTGAGATCTGACATGCTTGAACATTGTGCTTTTAATCCAAGATTTTAAGCTAATTGAAACCAGACAACATAACATGAAGAAAAATAATACCATTAAATGGGAGAGTAATTTTAAAAAGTTCTGAAACATTTTCAGTCATTTGTACATTTGAAATTATTTTACCTTTTCTTCCAATGCCACTACTGTTCTGCATCATTTCCATTTCCTCTCCTACAGGGATTTTAATTTAGTAGTCACAGCCGTTTATCTTCACTTATCTTGACTGACAGGTGCTCGTAGTGTGATTTGATTGTTCCATGTCCTGCTAAAACCACAGTAAGAACACAATCTTCAACAGAACAAAAAACAAAACACCAAAACAAACCCGAGAGATTCCGAGCATTTAACAATTAATAAAGAGAAGTACTTTATTCACTGTAGCAGCAGAAGTCCATGTTCGTTAAAAGTAGAACACGACACAAAGCAGTAGAGCCTAGAAGAGCTTAATGAAAGTGTAACTCATTACAGTTCCCAAAGAGACCATGAGAAGGTGAAGGACTTGATAGAGAAGAATCTACATAGTTGGGGGGAAAAAAAAGTTTTTTACTGAACAAAAAGAACACCGGTTTCCTGGTAGGAGTAAGTTGATTCTGTGTTAGAGAAAACATCACCATTGAGGTAGCATGGGATAAAAGGTTAATGTCCACATTTAGCATACTTTCACTATATCAGTTGTCAGAAAATGCTGCCAAGTGAAAGCAGTCGAAATGGAAGGTAACAGGTGAGCAGGAACATTTACATCAGGAATCAATAGCTATAGAAGACAGGTGCACAGCCGGGATAGCACAGGCCTCATAGACAGGACAAACGGAGAGCTGCAGATATCCAAGTAACTAATTACTGACTGCTATAAACTATGAGTGGGTAAAGTGAGTTTCTTGCTGACAGCAAGTTCATTCCCAAATCATTTTCCATACCACAGAGGGCTCATGAGCAGGACAGGGACCACACCTGAGCGCTTTCTGCAAGAAGCTGAACAAAGCTCAAAGCCCGGCACCAGTGGGCCATAAGGCTGGCACTGGTGAGTCTCTTCAGGCCTTCAAGAGAAGCTGAGGAGACACCATGGAGGAGCCACATTCCCTCAGCATGAAACACCTGGGGATACTTCTACAACTTACACCTGCCCGGGACTATTTATTCATCGACTTTGCTCTCCTCAGAACTCCACCAAAACATAAAATTTAAACACACTGTTACACCCACCAGGTTCATTGTCAACGCTGACATAAACAGAGACTTTCAGCCTCAGGCGCTTTCCACCTGCACACAGGCTGGATTGCTACAGTGATGGACATACTTGGGTGGAGTTTTCAAACTCTGGGATGCATTGGAGGTGTCCCACTCCAGCCAGTATGTGCCGCTCCAGCCCAGCGTGTCCACACCGACCCCCGTGGTCACCACAACGGCCTTTTTCCCTTTAAACCCGGGTGCACAAGCCCGGCGTAGGGAGGGGAAGCCAGCCCCACGCCCACCACACACACACACACACAGAGCCACCTCCGGGCTCCCAGTGCTCCCTCCCTCTCTCCCACGGGCCAGCTCCTACCTGGCGGCCGTGCCGGGNGCGCCACCGCCCCGCCCGCTGCCCGCGCCCCCAGGAAGAGGAGAGGCTGGAGAGTCTCCCGAGGCTTGAAGGGGTTACGGCTGGGAACAGCAGAGGAGCAATGGGAAAAGTGGCCATGCAAACAGCGGGAGCAAAATGGGGGCAGCAGGGGTTGGCATAGCGTTGAGGAAAGGAACGGAACGGGCAAGGTAGCAGGCCCCTGTGTGGCGTTTGGGTAACAGGTGATCACATGGTTGAAGAAGGGTTTGAGGATATCCCTGTTCCACGTAACATCCAAAACCTTTGCTGGCTGATGTAAAACTAACAATATCGTCATGCACAGAGGTGATCCCACATGTCTGCAGTGTATTAAAGACCAAAAATTACAGCTTGTGGTAGGTAGCAAGGCTGGTTTCACCAAATGATTTTGCATCCAAAAAAACCCCCAAAAAACTAAAAACCAAACAGATTAAAAGATTACATTTCCAGACCAGAGTTGTCAGAAGATTAGACATGTAAGAATGAAGTTTATCATAATCTGGATCCAACAGATGTGGTTCAACTTTTGTCGGTGACATTATCAAACATCTCGGTGCAAGAGTGCAACTCTAGTGCAGCTCTTACCATTCTCACTCACACTTAGAAGATGCCTACATTTCCACATTTCAATATAGGATTCATAAATCAGGCACCTAGGAAAATGTGATTGTAAGCTCAGTGGTCCCATGTGAAAAGCCTGCTTTTCCAGGGTTAACATTCAGGATGGTACCCAGCGTTTTCATGGGAGCAGCCCATAGCAGTGTTTGTCTTGGAGGCAGGAAGGCACAGAGTTTTGTCTGCCATGTAGAAGAGGCTGGGGTTTTGACTCCACTACTTGCATGCACTCACCCCCTCATATCTCCCATATATTCCGTGCTTTTGTGAGGATGTGGGAGAGGAGCAGCTGCTAGTGGATTGCATCAGCATTTCCTCTGCAACTACATTCAATTTACTCTAGGGTTTGGAAAACACTTAGACCATTGGTCAGGAAATGTGTTGACTCCCCTCTTGCAGGGTCTGACGGTCAACATCAGAGAAATTCTCCAGGGGCCTGATTTTCCAAGGTGATGAGCGCACTCAGCTCCACCTGGTGTCATTGCAATCCAGCTGCCCTTCTTCACAGGAAGGAAGGCAATGGGCCTTGACGTGCTTCAGGAAGGTAGTGTGATTCAGTGAAAACAATACTGAATCAAGCATCTGCCCCTGGAATTTTATTCCCAATTCTGTAATTTTTTTTCCAGGTAACTAGCTCAAGTCACCTTGACTCAGTTTCCCAACATACACCTTCTTGGGACACACTTTCCAAAGATTATCTGTGCAGTATGTATGTTGTGTACGCACACATCTGCATGGTAGTTTTCTTCTTTTCCTTGTTCTGCTGGAAATAATTTACTTATGGCCAACACAGTCTGAACTATTTGAAACCAATTGAAGAAATGAATCTTTCCATCATTGAGGAAGAGAAAATTCTGGCAGAATTTCAGGGTAGATACAGAAGCTTTATGTCTCTTTATTCAGAGTTACTGTAATTGTGCTGGCACCATGCCCAGAGCTGAGCTACGGTCAGTGAGAAACCCGTAAATTAATGACTGTGGAGCTGATGTGATCTCTATCCAGGAACCATGTTGTACATTCATGAAGCTTTATAGGAAAGAAAAGTTATGTTTCAGTTTATCCAAGAAAGTTTTAGAATATTAATATTGACAAATAGCATACCTTGGACCCACTTGGAGACAGTGGACCTGATTCTGATCTTAGCTTCATAGGAACTTCACAAAATGTGTTACTCAAGATTAATTATATTCGTGCTACCCAAATGAACAGGAATCGGGTGAAGCCTCCTCTGAAAACCAAGCCTAGATGAACATCCTTTTCCTTTGGGAGTCTTATCTTACAAAGAAGAGATTTGTCTGTTCTCCTAGTTTTATTCAGTCACAAGCAACATCCAATCAACCCAGTCTCTAATTAATATTATTGATCAATAGATAATCACTGTTGCTACTTGCATTATTAACATTTAGGAATTTCATTGTACTACAACTCAGAAACACAGAACCAGAAGGAACTTTCTGGTCAGAGGAAAGTTTTCTGCTATTGCACATAACCCCATCAGAGTCATTTAGATATATATCAGTGTCTTCATCCTTCTGAAAGATTGGTTCAAAGTGTCTTTCTGAAGATAGTTCCCCTTGCAGCATGATCTCTCACCCTCATTAGCCAGCCCTGTAATCACCTGTTTTCTTGTGAAAAATCCCTTTTCTAGCACGACTACCAGTTTCCTAGAATCATAGAATAGTTTCAGTTGGAAGGGACCTTTTAAAGGTCATCTGATTCAAGTAGGTAATACAGAACAAGGATATTCATCTCCATTTTATACAAAAAGACAAAAGTCAAAACTGATCTGAGATTAACTGGAGAATTCATGCTATGATACTGCCACCCCCATCCAGACTGAAGTTCTGCTAGAAAATTCTGCAATTTTCTTGTATTGCATGATAAGCAGAACACTGACAACTTTGGTAATTCTTCTATTGGTTAAGAACTAGCAGTTAACGTAACATTTTCCAAAAAAACCAGCTCAGGACTGCAGAAACAGCTTTGAAGTCTCAACTGTGGTATTAACCTCATGATTTCATGTGATTGAAGTCACTGTGTTCAGGAGATGATGTAAGAACAGTTTCGACCACAGCAGGTGTTTAGAAGTTCATCCTCAGAAGCAATGAATGAGGCTGAGAGGGAAAAACAACTGATCCAAAGATCCGGAGGATGACAGGAGTCTGCGAATTGAATTTATTTTGCTGTCACTGCACCTGGCATGAAAAGAAAGGGCAATGAGAGAATCGAGTTAATAAAACATCTTCTCTGATTCAATGAATCTGGGCATTTGTTTTTGCTCCTTTTCACAGGCTTATGCGAATTCATAAACTGCAATCAGAAAGGAAAGCTTCGTCAGGAAACATATGGCATTTTGTACAAAGCTGAATCTTTTCAAACTGAACTAGACCTGGAAAAACTTTTGATAACGGTTTTTATAGAGTATTTTAACTCACACTGAAAGATGGGCATTCACAGTTTTATGTTGCCCTTGCTTCTATAAACAAGTAAACCAAACTACTGATGTCACCAAAGTTGCACAGAAACTGTGTGTGGCATTTGAAGGTGACCGTGCGCTTCCGAGGTCCTGAGCCACGAGTGCTGAGTGACAGAACTGGTCTCCTCTCACTGCTGCATGCTCGCTCAAGGAAACTGAACACCCTCCTTGGCTTGGTAGATTTTTGGGGTACTAGAAGGCAATAAAACCAGCAAATGACACCTTGTCATGGTGCAGGGTCTCTTAGAGAAAAGGTAAGCTTAAGATAGGCTTCAGTTGTGTTGGGATGTCTCATTAGATTAAACCCTGATTCAGCTCTGCTGGGAAGGAAGAACTCTGGTGGAATCCCACTTACTTTCAAGCAATACCCAGTGCAAATGCCACACCAGAGGGATCTTTCCTTCCTTTGTACTATTGCTTTAGAAAAGCAGATTCTGGTTCATGACCAAGTGATTCAACTCAGAAATCGCTGCATTACTGTGCAGTCAAGATGATGGATTAGGATGAAGGACATGGGGTAGCAAAGGTGAGATAGGGCACTGTATTAATATTTGAGCCACTGAGCCAGGACTGCCTATTTCTAGAAGGGCTTATTTCCTATTTCTGCCTTAATTTTAATGAAAAGTTGTAAATAAGTAAATAAATTAGTAAAGGTAATATTTTTCTTCCCATTTTTACAGGAAAAAGGAAACAAAAGCTTCTTATCTGAAAAAAATACTGAGAGCCAGAAAACAATGCTTGTACTCCCTTGTCTATATAATTCCTGACTCAAGATGAATCAATGGTAACTTGAAATGCCTGTGTATAAATTATTATTGTTTTGTGCCTCTGTTCAAGGCCCTCTACCTTCCTCAGTTTCTTTTGGGTCAAACTATTTGCTGGTTTTGGAAAGCTCAAGGATGCTGTCTGCACACATCTGCTTGTCCAGGGTATGATATCCTGTCCCACAGTATGGGACAAGTCCAAAGCTACTCTGCAGCTGCCAGATGGTAATTTTTACTCACAGACTGGTAGGTACAAAACTCAACATTGTTACAACTGTAGTACCACTATAGGGCTTCATTCAGTTTAGGGGCAGCACCATGCTTGGTGTGGTAGGAATCCTCTGCAAGAGAAGGTCTTGCTGAGGGGCCTTAAAAATGGCAGACTTAAAATCAAAATATAAAAGGAAGAACACTGGCTGCAGGATTAATGCCCCTGGGACACAGAAAGTCTCTTCCTGATGATATTTATAATCCACACCTGGACCACATTGTTGGTGGTCCTTGCATTTCTTCTGGGATGAATTCCATGGTCAATGATTGAATTACAACTTTGTTTTCAACATTAAACTAAGGGGAAAATGAATTGATGTTGGAAAGGAGTTGAAGTCAATGATTCTTTCACCACAGTTTTTCAGGAGCAATACTTATTCTTTTTCATCACTTGATGCAGTGTAAAGGAACCTGTGGCCTCATTGTGCTTTTTAGCTTTGTTTTTCCAAGCAGGATTTAGCTGTGAAATTCATCTAGTTGTCTTCAGACAGGGGAACCAGCAGCTTTCCAACATGTACTTGCTTTTTGTGCCAATGCAAAGCCACCATAAAACGTTACCAGATCAGAAAAGGGTTGTTATTTTCACTTCCCATTGGTGTAAGCGACAACATATGATGTGAAGCAGTGGAGAAATGGGGGCTCTAAAAAAATTTAATCAGGTCAAAGCACCAGTTTGCATTCCATTACACCACTAGTTTGCATGCACTTTGCACAGTCCAGAGCTTACTCTGAATGCAACTCATGTACACCAAGGCTTTCAGCCATCACAGCAACAGCACCACTGTGAGCCACACTGCAGACAACAGCTCTGGCAAAAGTCCTCAACAAATCCCTGTCCTGCAGGGCAGGAAATAAGGTGGCTGGAGTGCAGTCTGCAGTTGTGGAGGGAGATTAGCAGGTAGAGAAAAGGGGCCAGGCAGTTCTGCAGACTGGAACAAACACTGTATACCCTGTGCATCCCTGTGCTCACCCATGCAATCCTAGGGCCAACGTCTGTAGCCTGGCAGACACAGCTCCCTGTACTAACATTCTAAGAGCCAAAGTGCCCCTTTTGCCTCAAACGCCTTGCTCAGTCCCAGGGGTGTTTCACCTCCACAGTCAATGACGTGATTTGTGCTTCCTTCTGGCTCAGCATCAGTGAATGAACTGAGCAAAGGCAAAAATGGTCCTCTCTGCCCAGTCACAGGAACCCTTGACCCTACACATCTGCTTCTGCTGCAGGCAGCCTGGAGTTGAGTTCAGCAAGTACTATACAGGAATGAAAAGTGATGCAACACACCACCATACCATACTGGGATTTTCCCTACAATTTAAGGAGCTCAGATTGCCTTTTCCATGGATAGCCTCTTTGGAAAGCCTTAGGATTCATCTATATTTGGGTCATTGCCATGTATAATTTCCTCTAGACTACTAGAAGGAATCCTATCCTCATAGAGAATGAAGAATGTTTCCCTGTCCCCAAAATGACAGGAGAGACCTGATTTCCAGACACTCTCTTTAGAGCCCTGGCTCCGATTTTGCATAACGTGTGCTTAGAAAAAGGACTGGGTACTTACATTCCAGCAGCTAAGTTAGATTAGTGATGAGAAAAGATGGATTATTGGTATACTTCTTTATGTTTTATGCACTGTCTAGAAGTTTCAGTAAAATTCAGCTTCATTACCTAACTCAGCATGCTGGCTGAGACCCAGACAGATGCTCAGGTAGTGTTTCCAAGTATTGAAAACCATAAAACACATCCCAGTCCACACAAATCTCACACCTACCTCAAAAGCCTTGCTTGACAGTTTGTTTTCAAGGCTGGATCTGTCAGCAGCCCCACTGTCTCGTGACAGCACATGGCAGTGAACGTGGCATGCTGTCTTCCACAGGGGACTCCAGTCGTGCTTTTAGGCCAGCTCTTTGGCCATGAAAACCTGCACTTTATCACTGCTCTTTGGTCATGAGCACTGCATCCTCTTTTCTTGAAACACTTTAAAAGAGACCCTGGGTTAACTCTTATAGTGGTTTAATAGAAACTCCTAGTGCCTCAGCTGGGTGGTGTGCATCGGGCTGAGCAAATCCTTTCAGAAGACAGAAACTCAGAATGGGAGTCCTCCCATATCCACAAACTACTGTTATCTGTAGGAGTCATGATGCTCCTGTGACTGTGACTCACCTTCATTCACTTCCTTCACAGTCTGAGCAAAGATCTTTCATTCCCAGCCTTGCCCACCGTTGTTAGCAATGGAGATGGACTTTTGACAAAGTGAAATGTTATCCCCCCCCAACAACTCCTGACACAGCACCACTGGCAGAACCTGTCTTCCTTGGAATACACACAAGCTTCCCCTGTCCTGCCCTGCCCTACAATGGTCACTTCCCTATGCCATGCTGTGGATGTACTAACACAGGGATGTTCATAACAGACCATTCCAAGTAATCTTGTGTACCAAACACTGGCACCTGGCTAATATCTAAGTTATCAGTTGATTCCTCCCTTGCAATAGCAGATCGGGTTACAAGTTGAGCTGGTGTTAGAAATACATTTCCTTCTCATTCCCCTCAAAAGTCAGTGGAAACACAAGTGTCTAGGACGCAACTATATATTCATTGTTTACTGGTTAACTCCTGGTTTGTGGAAGCAGATTTTCCAGGCGTAGATCACAACTTCCTTTTCTAGAGAATTGGGAAGCTGGACGTATGCCTACAGCTGTTTGCACAGGTCACTTCTTTCTTCTTTGAGATACTCGCCTCACAACACATGAGCAACACACACAGCCCTTGGCAACCTGGAGAGTGGAATACAGAGACCTGAGGGACATGGGGGAGAAGTGGAGGGAAATAAATAACCACACCATGGGTGTGATCTCAAACCTATTGACGTTAAAGGAAGTGATTTCAACATGGACCATCTACTCTGCAAAGCGGTGCCAAACTAAGCTATTGGGCTTTCCAAAACCTCCACGAAGACCATGTTTATAAATTGGTGTTGTGTTGATGACAACCGTTGTGATAACTCCTGGTCAGTAATCATTAAAATAAAATCCTTGTTCCAGCACCGTGCTTGGCTGCAGCAAGAGCTGTAGGTAGCTACCAGGGACTAGGGCTAATGACAAAGCTCTGTCTGGATGGAGAAAGGAGAGACAAGAAATAAAATGTAGGAATTAGCCTGAGCAATATTTCAACCATGGTTCCTTAAATATCACAGGTAAGGAAAGATCTTAGAGTAGGAATTGTCTCCAACTTGGACATCTGAGTACTTTTCATCCAGCAGATTTGTAGCACTGTTCATGAAGGAACTTTATATCATTTTTCCTGCTGCAGCATAATATCTGCTGAAGCCCAACATTTTAAAATACCTCTGCCACATGGAGATGAGCAGGTGACTCAGGACAGACATGCAGACCTCAGCTTGGCCCTTGGATAAGTGCTGTCATATCACAGTACATTTGTGAAATCAACAGCTACAATATGCTTCTGGAAAAAAGCATGCCAGCCAGAGGGCAGATCTGCTTGCACAGTCACTGCACCTGGCATTACAGCCTGTGTTGCCATCCAGACCATCTATAGGAACCAACCATCTACGAATGGAGCAGCTCAAGGAGCTGGGACATCCCCCAGGATGGGCTCAGGATGGGATGTGCTGCTCGCTGCTGTACCAAAGCCAGCTGAATGGCGTCTCAGAACAAGGTGCAATTTTTGTGTCAACAATGGGATCATTAATATGAGTGTCTGCAGACTTCAGACCAAATCCCTTTCTTGGAACGATGCAAAGGGAGTTAAGGGGGTATTTTTTGTTGAGCCTAAGGCTGAGCTCCTCTGCTCCAGACTGCAGCACGCAGACAGTGGTAAGTGCGTGTGAACAGACAGGACTTTGCTCTCTAAACCAGCCTGGCTCCTTGCCCAAGCTTCAAATGCAGCCTGTGAGGGTTTGACTTCAGACAATTTGATGGATACTGTGTGGGTGCTGGAGGCAAGAGAAGCCAAGAAAATGAAATATCTGTCTGCCAGTTGCTCTATTTCCTGAGATATTTAATACAAATCCTTCACTTCTGTAAATATACTCTGAATGCTACTATAGGTAGGGTGTGGTCCTAAGTGTGATACTGTATGAGAAAAGTGTGCAATACATAAGCCAAAACTAGAGAGTGTTTCATCTACAGGCATCATTCCTTACAAGTGGTAATAACATCCACATGATAAATTCATTTATTTCTCCAAACAGGTCATAAATTACATGTCAGCACACTAATCCCCATTTATCCCATTCTTTGACCTCCTCTGCAATATGCCTATTGAGTCTTTTCTACCTGCACTGCTTCTAACTTTATCAAGTGCCTTAAGCCCTCTGAATTTTGATCATTGATTGCCAACAACTGCAGTGATTAAACTGAAGCCTGAACCATCCCTATTACTAAAAACTCATCACTTGCCTTTTCTGCAAATCCCATTTCAACAGCATTCCTCTCCTCTTCCCCCTTGTCTGGCTCTGACTGAAAAAATATGCAGGACCATTTCCCAGGGTTAATTTTTAATAGTATCCTCACTGCTGCAGCAGATGAAGTCATTTATTATCCAGCAGGCAGCATGCTAACATGCTAGGCAATGGCAAATGCTGAAGGAGGTGACTCAGGCATAAGCAATCAGGCAGAGCTGTGCATTCCCACCAGTCCCAGGGCTCAGCACAAAGAGCCCAGCACGGTGTTTTAGTTTACCCTACACTTGCATCTTCATCTGAGGGACACCTGGATTCCAGCCATGCAGCCAGTGAGGTTGATTTGCTTCACAGTCATGTGCAAAGCATGTACACAAACAGAGGGCAGCCCTCCCTATGCCTCAGCACTCTTTTCCTCTAAGGAAGGTGGTCATCCCTGCTGCAGGAATGTGTCAGCCCAGGCAGTTTGGCCCTATATAACACTTTGTGATCTCAGGCAGACTGGAGCTCAGCCTACCCACCTGTAAAACAGGTTTAATGGTAGTTGGCTTTTTTAATAGAAAAGCTGGGAGGATTACTTCATGTCTGAGATCTCTAGATGAGAATTGCTTAGTGGCAGAGAGCATTTTAAAAGAACAGCCCAAAATTAGGTCCAGAGCAGGCTGGCAGCCCAGTGAGCAGGTAGAAATGACTACAAGAAGCTGTACTATTCTTGTCTCATTACCCAAGAGCCTCAGAAAGTCTGGGATGCAGATGATTCACAAACCAGAAAGTGCTTTTGAATTACTTATTAAGTAGGATTCATGTTGCTTTTACTGCTCTGGGACGCACAAGGTTGGGCTGCAGAATCCCTTTTGCCATCTCCTCAGAGTGAAATGTGGTGGTAATGTAGGGTTCACTCACCCATGTATCTATCACAGTTGTATTTTTGCCTCCACAGGGTAGACCAAAGGCCACTGAAGAAGTACATGAATCTTCCCTGTATCTGCAGTAAGCTTTGGATCAGACTTCAGTAAGCCAACAAGAACGTGTGGCTAAACATGCTACAACAAGTTCACTGGCATGTGCTGATCACTGCAGGAGAGCTGGTCTGAGTGTGCTCCTGAAAACCAGGAAGATCTTGACTAAGGAGGCAGCAGCTTCCTCCTTAGTCCTCACTGGAGCACACCAGTACCACTTAAATGGGGAAACAGAGCTGCTCTGAACCCATTCCCTCCCCTGTGCACTATCCCAGAGAAGCCAGAGGGAGGGTATTGTTTTACTCTTAATTCACTTTGTGATCATGTAAGTCCCCCAAATCCCACTGCCAGTAAGCTCCAATGATTAAACAGCTCACTGAAGGGGAACTACAGCTAACACCTTCTACCCCAATCAAAGCATATTGCTAATGAGAACTGGGAAATAGCTCAGTGTTAATACGACATCTGTAGATTAACAGAAGCTTACCCATGTTATCACAGTCAATGGCTGAAATTCCATCAGTCACTTGGATTCATGTAACATTTGTGATCAGTGTTTTTGTATGTTAACCTCAGTATTTCCCCAACTGAAGTCTGCTGACTGAAAGTGGGAAAGACAAAGTCATGAGTCTGAAACCAGAGAAGAAATTTGCAATGTGTTGCTTTGAGCATCTCAGCTTAGGAATCTTGCAGGAGGTCTGACTTCTGAGATGTTTAGTGTTGTCCCCCCGGAAGCCCTCAGAGAGTGTCTGGGGGATTGCACACACACACACACACACACACACACACACACACACACATACACACACACAGTCACACCACTGCTGGGCTCATGAACATCTGCCTGAAAAGTTACCTAGAAACATGCAATGGACCTGCCCCAGTCCTGCAAGATGCAAGTGGACTGCAGGTCCTCTTCTGCTTTTCACCTTCCGTGATGGAGAAGCAGCAGAAGAAAGGGGATGACCAAAATGCAGACAAAAAATTGAGATGTTGCTTCACATCAGCTTTACTTGCTTGCATACATAGGATCCAAGGCTCAGGGCATCTCCTTAGAGTAGAAGGAAAACCAGAATTTAGTGAGGGGCTTAACAGGAGAGAAATAAAGGCTCAGCAGCTTGAGTGTGATGATGAGAAAGAGGGCTGCATGGCAGGGATAGAGACAATGTGTGGCCAGTATATTAAAAAAAAAACAGTCAAAGGAAAAGGAACCAGTAGTTTAACTGGGTAAACAAAAATGTCTTTAATTCTATCTAGTTATACCATGTGTGCATGCCTGAATCATGCTGTGCAACACTGCTTTGAAATTTCTGCAAGAAAGAGATGTAGTTAGCAATTGTTCTTTGATGCTGAGGGCAAGAAAATCAGCATTAGCTGATGAAGAAGACTATTTTAAAAAGAATACCTGTAATCTTAGTGTCTTCTCCAGGAGAATATGTGGGATGGTCTGAGATTTCAGTACAAACTCATCTGGTGCAGAGAGGCCTTGAACTACACAGATAAATCTGTTGCACATCAGTGAATGCAGAAATGATATAGAGCACAAGACATCCCTTAGCAACTCATCCCAATTCCACTCTGGAAATCTGGCTCCTGCCAGCAAAAGTGACAGATGACCCAGAGCATGGTAAGTGATCCAAACTGTCCCATAAAAAAACCTGGTAGCATATCAGTTGCAAAGTGTTCAAACTTTTCTGTAGAGTTTTAAAAAGAAAATCACATGGGGACTAAATATCACAAGGGCTTCTTAACAAGAAATAAGGCTTCCAGCTTGCAAAGATCTGAGTTATTGCTGTATGAAGAGAACGGCAAAAGCCCTCTCAGAGTGCAGTGATCTGAAGATCAGGCTCCAAGGGAATGATTGACACTCCATTCAGGCTGACAGCTAACAAAAGCTCCTGTACATATGCCAGCAAGCCACTGCCAGGAAAATCAGTGTGGCTCCCAACTTGCAGATTTCTGCATTACCAGGCCTCCTACCCTATGTGACCCTTGCTGATCTACACTGGCAGGCTCAGCAGAGAGTGGAAGGAGACACAGGACCTCACCAACCCTGACAACTTCTGATGAGGTGGGGGCATTTCATGAAAGAATCAGGGTCATTTCTAAGTAACTCAGGCTCCAGACTCACCACATGATCAGCTACAACTCCCTGAAAAAAGCACAAAGAGTCAAAAAGAACATTTGTTGGGGGCTTAAGCAAACACCCACAGGAACAAAGAGGACACTGCAGAGGCCAGTGTGCTTCAGATCAGACTGAAACTACCAGGCAGTTGTAGAAAGCAACACTGTTTGTAAATCAAGAGATCAAAAAACTCAGAGATCAAACCCATATCTCATCTCTCCCCCCTGCTCACGCCACACAGCAAAATCTGAAGTCCAACCATCCCATCATCCACTCAGGTGAGGGCCTCATGTTACCAACTATTGCACATCACATCTAAGGAGATGTGATAGTTGTTCATTCCCATGGTGTCTCTACAAGGAGGCTGACTGGGAAATGACCAGTTTTTGAATTATGTCTTTTGTGTATCTGTGTGTGTGTTTGGGTTGTGGGGTTTTTAATAGCAAAAAAAAAAAAAAAAGGAATCAGCAGCTGTCTGTATTTTTAAACTATGGAACATAGATCTCCTTCCATTTCCAAGCTCTGATTACAAAGCCTTTCATTTCTGCGATTCCAGAGCATCTTCTCTGCAAGTTTCTATTCTCAGTTCAAAATTGACCAAATCCAACTGTTAGCAAAATTTATTTCAGTCAACAGGAATCTTTCTTCTCTCTAGCTGTGGTAGAACTTGGGCAAGGCACTTGACAAGATGCTGTCTTGCTTATTTCAAAAAGGAAATCCATGATAAGAAAGATCTTGTCCTGGATCAGATAACCCTCCAGAACTGACAATTTTGCTCTGCCCACCCAGAATCTTCTGCAACATTTCAAATGGTTTGGTTGAAAGAAGCCTGAGAACTCTTATTTAATCCAATATTAATGCCATTATTTTGGAGATTAAAAACAAAGTGGTTCCACTCACTGCTTGGGTCATCTGAAGCAATGTGATGTCTTTGGAGATGACATAGAGGAAGATTTTGTTGATTTATTGAGGATTGATTAATTAATTCAGTGTTTTCTTTTGTTAATTGATTACTCCAGGAGATCTTTCCAGTTCAGTGTCTGTCTTAAAAACCCTTTGCAGCCAGGACTGACTGGTCTTTTCTTTTTCTCTATGTGGTCTCTCAGCTGGACTGCTGCTTCCAAGTCTTAGGTATCTCCAAGATTCCCAGGCCCTTGGGATGACACTACACACTTGTGACATTTCACACTTGTGATATCTCTTGTGGCTACATCTCTCTTGGTACAGCCTGCAGTAAGGATTAGCCCGATGACTTTTCCCAGTCTCTAGGAGACTGTGTTAAATTATAGTGTTGAACAGTTTTAGCATGGTTCCTTTGAGATGGCTTTCATTTATCTCATGGTTTCTTTGTGCTGCAGGAGACTCAGATTTTTCCCAAGTCTTTTTATAGTCAGTCACTCACAGTATAAGAACTCATTGTCAAGAGTGAACTCTAGCTTTGCATCTCACAGATTTATCTGATACATTAAGAGTTTCTTTTCAAAGGCTTCTTTCCAAGTCATGCTATTGTCAGGGTTTGTAATCTAGCAGTATTTTCTCTACAACCTCACCAGGAAGCTAGAAGAGAATTGTCCATGAGTCATGAGAATTTTACCTGTGAATTCAGCTAAGCCCCAGGCAGCTCTCAAAGCTGGCTACTGTTTCTCAAGTGTTAGTACTAGTGCAAGAACAGCATAAATTTTAACTGGGAGAGAGTGTTTTTAAAATAAAAGGGGGAGCATACACTTCATTCCATCACACAGCTGGAGCTGTGTTACTTTAGGCTGAAATCAGTAGTCAAGGGATTAAGAAACTTCCAGTTTTTCCTTCACTTTTCAAATCTGTCCCACAGAAGACATCCTTTCCAGCTCCTAGACCCACTCCAAACCTGTAAATGAGCCTATCCTCAGCACAGGGTAATTCCACTGGCCTCTGAGACTCTTTGCACAAACAACCGTTTTCAAAATTGTCCTCCTCTGAGCTCAGTTTTTATTTCCTCCCAAAGTGGTAACTATGAGGGTTTCCCCTCTCTGCCCTTAGCTGATTCCCTTTGCCATTTCTAAATTCACCCATTAATCCAAGTAAGCTGTGTGGCAATGAGTCTGTCCTTCCCTGAAGCATTCCTGTAAAGAGAATGGGTTTGAAGAAAGACTTTTCAAGCCTATTCCATCCTCTGTCCCAAGTAACTCCAAAATACTTACAGATCTGCAGACTTACTTCACTTTTTAAAAAATAAAGGAGGACAGTAAAATAATCGAGGCTGTCAGAGAATGCAAGCCAAATTAATTTCAGAATTGGTTCATCCCTTACTGGCATCTTCAGAGTTGCATCAGCTTGCTGAGGAATGGATTTGTCCTTGTGTTTCTGAGAATCCAGCCTTGTTTCAATTCTTCTGAACACTTCCTTCTTTCCTTCTGACTGCACTTCAGCTTTGATCCAAGTATGAGATAGGCCCACGAGTCAGATGGCTTGCACTGAATCTAACACAAACTTCTACTGACAGGTTCTGCTACCTAGATGATGCATGGCACACAAGTGAACAAAACTCAAAAAGTCTCACCTTCTTTCCCTGTTGTAGTAACAAAGTACCTTGTAATGATAATTTTTCTTTCTGTTCCATAAGCTGGTTGCCATGGCAAGTTACTTGTGTTACTCTCTCAGATACTACAAGGAAACAATTTGCATTCCCTAGAAAGAGAGAAATTTTTAAAAGTCAATTGCTTATCAGTTTGCTTTCTGCCATGACACCACTCATCCTCTAAGCTCAGGGAGAGACGAGCAAGAAAACATCCCAGTATGAGAAAAGGACTTGCAGGTTTCTTGAGCCTAGTGTATCTGCAGGAGACCTAAAACAAAAAATCATGAAGAATATGGTGCAATGGGGAAGCAAAACTCACAGGGATCTCTGCTTTTCTCAGTACGTTCTCAGAGACATTGTCAAAGGAAGCACAGTGACAGAGCCTTCCTTGCTAACACTTTCCAAGAAAGTTTTGGTTACACAGAAAAAGTGTGCTTCCAGGAAAACAGACTAGGGAGAGCTCAAAAGCCATGGAAAGAACCAGAAAGCAATCTGCATCATTAAAAGTCAGGTGAACTTGTAGATATGGTGAAGCAACAGGAGACCCAGAATAACAATAATAAATAACAACAATAAACACCACTGATCTACTCTCTGTGTCTGCTGAGAACTGATAAACCCTCCAGTATATAAAAAATATATGGTGCATAGCTGGATGTATTAAAGTATGTATCCTTGTGAAGCTAAAAAAATACTGTTACCTACTTTGCTGATGATTTTGATGATCACAAGAAGACCTTTTCATGTCCTTTTGAGTTTCTTATTAGGGAGAAAGAAAGAAAGAATAATTCAACTTGGGTGTTTCTACTAGAAATCACTCTGAAACAGACTCTAATTTTAAAAATGTAGTCTTGACCTGTAGCTGATGAGCAAGCTCAGTTGGTCACTAAGCCCTTGGCATAAGTCTGCATGTCATATAGTGGACAGCTAAGTCTATGTCTTGCAGAAGTTAAAGAGGGGGTGAAAATATCAAGGAGTTAATTTTGGGTCACAGCACCTACAAAAATCAGTGATGTACCTTCACAGACTGAATTTTGGTACAAAAAGTCATGACAAGATAAGCATGTCTATGAGTTATGGCATTCCAGCTGCAAGCTACATACAGTTTGGTGAAAACAATAATGAAAAATTGAAGGTATGGGAATGATGCAACAGCTCTTCAACTCCACTGCAGATTTTGTTTTTGGAGTTTTACTGTGACAGTAAGGACCTGAGATACTCTCACTTTCCTTTTTACTGCTCTGCATGCCAGCAGACCCAGTATTTGATTAGCCTTCCTTTCCTGTCAAACAAGGCTTACAACAGTTAGAGCATTGCAAGCCAGACATTTCCCAAGAACTAAACTCAAATTTAGAGAAAGGAAGGAATAATCTGCTCAAGCAGAACAATTTTTAACAAACAGACTGGGCTATGACCTCAGAAAGAGTAAATCTGTGCTCTGACAAAAGCAATGGAGTTACATTGCTTTGCCACAGCTGAAGACCTAGTCCCAATATTTTGCCTTTTTATCGAGAAGGGGAAAGAAGACACTTTTAAGCTATTATCCCTCTTTGTGTCTTTGCAAGTCTGTGCCATCACCCCTCTGCAATTGTGTGGTTATGACTCACCAATAGGTGATTCCAGTCTCTGTCTTCCAGCACTCTGCAAACAAATAGTCCTCAGGTATCTTACAGCCTGATGTGATCTGGCACTGAAGAATGAGCAAGAGAGAGGCAGTTTCAGTCTCCTCTTCTGGTGTTTCGTGGTTCTTGTAGGTCACTAAGAAGCCCAAGAAGCATTAAACTGAGGTTTCCCCACAGCTGTGCCTATTTTACTACCTATTTGGTGCTTGCTCCCAGAAATGTTCTTCTGGGCCACCTAGGTATGGAAAAATACAAGCCCATTTTCAGGGTGCTTCAAAAAGCAAGATTTCTGCATGCTCCAGTACCCTGCCTGCTCGTTAGGAACGGCTAAAACAAGACGAGACAGGTAGGCCGGAGAGGCGGTGCGCGGTGTGTGCGTGTGGCTGCCTGTGGAGAAACCCATCACCTTTGTGTGTGCTGCTGCTCTGCCCTCGGCTCGCTCGGGAGCGATGCTGGGCTTCCGTGAGCCGCGGCCCTCGCTTCTGTGGAGAACTGAGGGGTCATTCAGAGTCAGGAGGGCTTGTTAGAAGCAAGGGAAGAGTTTCGAGGTAGGTTAAAGCTTCAGCCTTTTTGTTTGGACCTGTCTGTTTGCATGCTGGTTTTTGGAAAAGTGCTCTGGCAGGTTTGTTTGTGCTGGTGCAACACGTTTATGAGACCTGAGAAAACCTGCACAACTCTCTCAACGGGTATCCTTAAAACATGTTTAATCTACTCTGGCTACAAGCTCTGCAGGGCATGAGCTTTCTTTTTATTATGTGTCGAGCGTAGTATCTAGAACAATGGTTTTTAGATCGATTTTCAGATTACTAGAAACTTTTCTAATGGAAACAATAAATTGTGGAAGTGTGCTTGAAACATATGTCAGAGAGAACAGTGCTTTTCCAGTACCAGGAGTGGGTACTTTATTTGACATCATATTCTGCATCAAAGCCTGATTACTTCTGCAAGCTGATGGATAATACAGCGAATAGGAAACCCACTATCCAGTTTCCAAATAGTAATAGGGGAATCACGGCGCCCAGTAGGAGAAAATGTCTGGTGTACTGTGACAGAACGGGAAGCACTGTATTGACAGACCTCATTTCAGGACATGAAGCTTGAGTCCATCAATATTTACTAGCTTGGCTTCAGCAGAGCTCCTTGTGGGACCCAAACAGGATCAGACAAGAGCCTTTCAACACGCTTGGACCTTCATCTGAAATTGCAGTAATTCTGCTCAGACAGTGCATATCTCTGCTGCTAAGCCTAGCTGAACCCCACCTGCCTTGTACAGAGTCACTTCAGGTGTCTTTTCTTTTGTGGCCTTAATTGCACTTGAATAATTTGAAGTCATGTATTTTTCTAGGCATTTCCAGGGGCCAGATAAAAGCACCCTGTGAGCCGAGTTTAGCGCAACGCGTTATCAGGCAGGACCGTGACCGGCAACCAACACTACATTTCAGGGGTCTCTGGTCCTCCTCCCCAGAACGCCTCCGCGGGGCGCCGACAAAGGCAGCGCAGCCCGGGCAGTCCCGCGGGGAAGGGCGGGCTGCGGGAGCTGCGGCCGCCAGGCCTTCCCCTCACCTCGGCTGCGGGCGCTCCTGCGGAGAGGCCGCCGCGGGGCGGGAAGCGCTGACAGGTCACCGGGTGGGCAGGACGCGACCCCGGCAGCTTCCCGGGCGCGGGGCGCGGAGGCAGCAGGGGTCACCCGGCGGGGCGAGGCAGCGCCCGACCCCCCCAGCTCCCGCCGCCGCCAC
>VZTJ01002466.1:2178996-2225947 GCA_013397795.1 Orthonyx spaldingii | reverse complement strand
CTCGCCGCCGGGCCGACGCGCGGCTGAAGCCCCCGGCGGGGAGGAGCGGAGCGGGGTTTCGCCCGCCTGGGGGGGCGCCTCGTCTAGTTTGGTTTTTCCTACGTTGGAAGGGCAAAAGCGAATAATACTGTTACCCGGCTTTAAACTTCGGGGCCCCGCTCTCCAGGACGCGCATCCCGCCCGGGGGGGCGGAGGAGCCGGTGAGTGACCGCCGGGAGCGGGCTGGCGCTGGGTCGCGGTGGGTGGGACGGGCAGCGCCCACCGGCTCGGCGGGGACGGGTCGGCAGCGCCGCCGCCACCTGTTAGCGGGGCTGCTCCCCCCGCCGCCAAGTTCGTACCCCGACTGCGCTGGGGCTGCCCCCGCCGTGCCCGGGGCGGCGGTGAGAAGGGAGGGACCCTCGGCCCGGTGGGCGGCGGCGGGGCCCGGGGTGTTGGAGGCGGTGGCGGCCACCTACCTGCTCGCCTGGCCGCGCCATGACTCTGCTGCCTGGGCGCTGCCCGCCGACCCCAGAGCCCGAGCAGGCCGCCGGGGTGGCAGGGTATCACCGAGCCACAGCCTCTGAACTCCCTCTGCCCTCCACCCCCTGTTCTCCCTCTGCACCCACTGTGCACTCCTCCTGTTCTCCTCCTCCCAAGCTGCAGCCTCGTTTCCTTCCCCCCCCTTGCCCTCCCGCTCCCCTCCATATCCCTTAGCTGCAACCCTCTTCACCTCCTCTTCTTTGCACCCCCAGTTTGCAGCCCACTGCACCCGTCTTTCCTCATCTCCTTACATCCCTTACACTGCTCCTGTGATGCTTCAGAGGGGGAGCACCAGACTCCCCGCTCTTTGCCGGAGCAGGTGCCTGCTGGGCTCTGGCACCCCCCAGGAGAGACCGGCTCCATGGCGGTGCCAGGCGTCGCCAGGCCCGGAGCGAGGTGCGGAGGGGGCAGGCAGGTGGCGGAGGCGCAGGTATTTGTGTGCATTCGTGAGCAAGTGAGCGAGGTCCCCCGTTCTGCGAGCATGCGGCTCTGCGGAGCTGCTGACACCTCCCTCTCTCCCTCCCTCCCTCCCTCCGAGGGACGCTCGCCGCCGGGGCTCTGCGGCTGCCGAGGCTGCCTGCACCCTGCTGCCCTGCAAAGGGTGTCGCGGCGTCCGGGGCTGCAGCATCTTCACACCAAGTGAAGCATCTGATGGCTCGCTTGGCCCATACAGATCCTCACTGGGGATGTGTTTTAAATTGCCTCAAGCAATGGAGCGTGCCTGGAGACAAAAGAGACGGTGAGAAGTCAGAGTGGACTGGCGAACTCTGGAGCGGCTGGAGAAATGCTTAGGACAGCTGGAAATGGAACTGTGCAGCAGGAATGGCTTGTTAAGCCATTGCATGGCAAGTCAAGCCGTTGACTACTCCAGTGTCCTAAGTTGGATGGTCATATCTCTTGTAGCCTGTGATGTGCGAGTTGCTCCTGGATAGATCTTTGAAATGCAGAAAGGGTGTGAACTCCTGGTGAGGCTGTGTCACGATGTACTTCTGTCTGCTTGGCATGGGTAGGTTGTGCAGCTTGGAGCAGGAATTGGTTTTGAATGGAGGAAGGCACAAGAGGTTTGGTGTGGGCTCAGCTAAAGAGTTGCTGTAGTCAGAATTACTGATGTGTTTATCCTTCACAGCTCTGAAGTATTTTAATTCTACAGCTGGTGATTTGTGTGATTTTCCCAAGTGTTTTTAAGACAGCCATGACTGAATCCATGTGTATCCCTCCTCTGTGTGTCTGGTCCTTTCCTTCTCGTAAAACGTTTTTCCTGTGTGATTAATAATGTGCCAACTGCTTCATTTCAGCACTGGGGAGGCTGATGCTGATTGATTTCCCTGTTCAGTCTTCTCGGTGGGTCTGGAGGCTGATGGCTGTTATCACTGCAAAAAAGTCTGCTTTTGGGTGGGAGCTGTCAGCATGTCTATTTTTTTATCTCAGTGAACCTCTTACTTCTTTTAATTAAAAAGAGATGAAGTATGCGTGGTAAAGCCCTTCATGTTTACATAAAAATATTCTTGTAATTAGCAATAATTATCTCAGTTTGGGATATTGCTGAGATATTTAAACAGGACTTAATGACCTGAGGGACACTTTTCCGGCCCCAGGGAGTTGCCCTTGGTGTGGTTCTGTGCTGTGGTGAGTTTGATTCTTGGCTGCTGCCAGTGGTGAAGGTAGAGCAGCAGTGGGAGTAGCCTGGTGTTCCTCTGATATTGGCCTAGAAAGCCACAGCCATGGTTTCCTTATTGAGCCTGGTTCTACTTCCCAGGGCTCCCTGGCAGCCCTGCCACCACTCATGTGGAGATGGTCTGCCTTGGTGGCTCTCTCCTCATGGTCTGAGGATTCTTAAGGGGACCTTGCTATTGTCTTGGGGGAGGGGGGATAAAAACAGGCTGAAAAATTGCCAACTGACCTTTTTCTTTTCCTGGTTCTCCTAGGAAGGTTTGGAAAAGGCTGCTGATAGTGTGGGTAACTTTTTCCTGTGAGAGCAGAGATCCTGAGGCATCCTTGTTCATCTTTCACCTGACTTCCCTTTAATAGGAGCAAAGCTCAGCTCAAACATAAATATTTGCTTCCAGGCTGGATATGGCTCCCACTGCCTTCCCTCCTGCTACAAGTGCACCCCAAATTTACCTTTCTGTTAGGCTGCCCTTGGAGCTCACCAGGTTTTCTTGGAGTGAAAAACCTTTATGGAGTAGAAAAGTTGAATACTGGGGAAACATTCAACAAAATAAAATCAAGACAAAAAGTACTATCTATAGATAGGGGTTCGTTGTGGGAGAGTGATGAAGGTGGAAAGGTCTCCTCTTCTGTCTCTCAGGATGTCTCTCAGTATACTGTATTTTTGTCAGTTTAGGAAAAGCAAAATGATTGTGCTTCAAGGAATCTTTACCTAATTGCAATTTACTGCCAGCTTTCTATTTTAACATTTTTGAACTGTAAACTTAGAAGCAGAGCTTATTAAGCAGCAGATAAAAATGTTGAATGTATTTGAATTTTACTTGTATTAATCTAATAATATATTTATGACATGATATTTGATCAGCTCTATACCTGGTTGAAAACCACAAAAGAGTGTTAATCAAACAAATTATTTGACAAATATGGATGAGATTAAATAAATGATCTATTTGCCAACTGCCGTTCAACTGATCTGCCATGGCATGTTCCTCATTCTCTTATCTTTCCCTTCCAGTTTTCATTCCATTTTTGCATGGTTTATCTTTTCCTGAACTGTCCTTGGTATCTGTTTCATTTATCTCTTTTCTGTCATGGTTTTCCTTCTATTCTTTCTTCTGCCTCTTTCTTGAACCTCTCTTTCCATGCTTTTTGAGTCTACATTAGCCTTTTTTCCTCTTTTTCTCTACCTTCCTAGTGGAGATTTTTATTGAGCACTTCACAGTCAGCTCAACTAAATCTGGTATGTGCTTAAACCTGTAAAAATGTAAAACTAAACCCAGACTGTGAGTGTGAGGATGTTTGCTTGGTGGTAATGCTTCTCTGCCTCTCCCCACGTGTTCTGGCTGTTGCAGGAAGGGTGTTCCTGCAATTCTGGAGGTTTTTCCCAGGTCTCATTTTTGCTTATGTTCTCCTTATGCCTTTTTCAAAAGTGAATTTGACTTTGTATCTTAAGAAAGCAACCAGGATCAAATGGCAGCCCTTGTGTTGTTCGCTGGTTGTGTATCTGTGTGCAACCTGCTTCCATCTGCTGTCTGACCAAACCCAGCCTTCCTGCCAGGCAATTTTGCTTTCCTCCTGGCATCATCCTTGCTCCCCACTGGGTTTACAGCCAGGAGGTGTCTTTCAGTAGGGCAAAAGGAATGAGTGCTCTGAACTTTTTCTGGTTTATCTATTACTTACAGAGTCTGTATGAAATTCAGGTTCATGAGGGTAGGTGGAAAGAGGTAAACAGGTCATTGTGCAGGTTATAGTGCATGACCGAGCAGTCACAATATTCAACTTAGATCTAGTATTCAAAAATTAAAGTCTCTTAAAAAATGAAGTTTCTGTTACCAAGACTTGATTTGTTTTGTGGTTGAGTTTTTTTTTACCCCTGGATGAAATCTAGGGGTGGGGAGGATATTTCAAAAACAATGGAAGGAATAGAAAACCTTGTATTTGAGGGGAGGAAATTTGTTCTGCCCTGGCAATAAAGCTCAGGCAGTCCAGAGGGGTGTGATGGGAGTGCTCAGAGTGCGTGATTTGCCTCTGCTGATGGTTGCAGTGATGTAGCAGCAGTGCATGAGCTAAGCAGTGTATGTCATAGCTGTCTGCTTTGGGTACTGGGAGTTATGCCATGGTGCCCCCTTGTACCCTGAAGGAAAGATCTCTGCTGTACTGAAATGAACAGTTCCACCTCTCCTCTGTCTTTTGAGGGGTTTGGGTAACACTCGGGTGCACTGATACAGTGAGCAATCCAGGCGGCACATTGTTGCAAAGCAGAATTGATTGGGGAGGATGGACCCACCAGGAATATTCTTTTGCAGTTAATTATTTACAGCAGGGAGAGAGAGAGAAGCTGATGATGTTTGGTTTATAATTACAGATACCCAGAGGTAAATACTTCAAGATGATCCGTTTTATTCTGTGTGTTGCTACCTATTTCTCTATAACGTGGGACCAGCAGTGTTTAATGACTAGCTCAGTAAAACCAAAACCCCATTATCAACTTCTCACCGGTGCGGTATGGTTCTACAGCTTCCTGTGTGTGGTGCTAAGTGACCTGAATGCCAACAGAGGGAATAGTCTTTCCATGCTCACTGTCTTAATGCATGACCTGCCTGTGGTGCCCATCTGACAGCAGTGTGGGCTCTTGTAACAGCTGATCTCTGTGCTGAAAGGTGACTTTGTGGTTAAAGCCACAGGATTGTGAACTGGGGAGCCCTGACCCCCCCACCTGGCCTTGGCTAAACTGGTTGCTTATCTCACTGGACTTTTCTTTAGGAGGAATACTGACCTAGCAGATAACCAGCAAATATCCAGCCTATCTGCTAAGAGGGTAGGATGGCCTGGATAAGGGGCACTCTAATAATGCAGAGACAGTCGCAGCCCAGGTACTTGTATACTGCTGTGCTGTGGGCCAAACTTTAAGAGGATTTTTCCTTTCGCATAGCTAAATCCATTACAGAGCAGACTGCTCGTATGCAAGTTAAATTCAAGAGCTGGTGGAGCTGAGTTTAAATGTGTGTGTGTGGGAGCAGTAACTTGATGAATACAAAAAAGAGACATTGCTGCAATGTCTCTGGGAAGATGCCTGTACGTCTTCTGCTTGTTTAGCATCCTTGAGAGAACAGCAGACGTGAGGGAGAAGCTGTGGCCTGTGAAATGAAGAGGATGTCATGCTCTTACTGGGAGAAGAAGAGGTGCAAGATCTAAAAAGCCAGGGAGTAGGAGTAAATGAGGGGTGCAGGTGTGCACAGTGGGGGCTGCTCCAGGCTGCCCTGTTCTCCCTGGGTAAGGCCTTGCAGAAAGAGAAGCAAGGAGGAGATCAGTGGAAAAAGACATTTTGGAGGCTGCTGTTTTGCAGGGTGATGCATTGGCTCTCCTGCTGGTCAGGGCTGAACCGAGCTATGGCTGGCATGTGGAAGTGCACAGGGCCATATTCCCTGAGAAAGGCAAACCAGTGAAAAATCTCCAAAGAAGAGTGACAAGCAAGTGCTTGTGCCTGAGGCAAGCTGGGATCTTGTTTAGAAGCTTGCTAAGAAGTGAGGTCTGTTCATCAGCAGTTTGTTGGGGTAACAGGCAGCCATCGTGTCGGCCTGCTCCAGGATCGTGTTGAGCGCTCTGACACTCCGTGCTATCTTCAGCAATTCTGTGGCTTACATCCAGCTCTATTCAGCCTGCTCCAAACCATGTGTATAGAATAAGCTTGAATGTATAAATTTGGAGCCTGCAAATGATGGATTTCATCCTACCCCAGCTAGCCACTGCAGCAGCCAGAGCAGTATTCCTGGTGTGGCACTAGGTCCTCTGTTTCTGTAGTGATTGTAGCAGCCATGCTCCTTCCCTGCTGATGGCTTTGCATTGCATGTCAGGGGGCTTAATGTTAGGTGAGGGACTGGAATTCACCTTCCAGGAAAAAGAGAATGCTGGGTTTGAGAAACCAGGCTTTGGTTGGTGTGATAAGTAGATAAAACATCACCATTTCTTGTAGGTAAATATGGGACCAATCCTGGCTTGTATGTATGCTAATTCTGTGATTAATTTTTTTCATTGTCTCCCCTTGCATCTCTTGTCTATAGATGCAGTGGTTCCTTTTGGGTCCCACTCTGTTAGGCTCCTGCTGTGAACAGCACAACTCTCCTTTGTAGAGTGCAAACCCAACAAATGCTGGTGAAAGCAGGAGGTACCTCCTGCCTGTGTGTGTGCACACACACCCCTTGCTTCCCCATCTCGTGTGCAGAGGATGAATACATAACCTTACAATATAACCTTGGTCATGCAAGGTTTCTCCCAATCTTGTTTCTCCCAGCCCTTTCCTGATTTGCATGATATTGTATGAGGCCAGTCAGCTTTTTCTGGAGGGCTTGTCCCACTTTCCACACAGGCAGCCTTGGGTGAGTGGTCTGCTCCCTGACCTGCTTCGACAAGCATGTGCTGGCTTCTTGCTCCACTGCTGTGGGAGGCAGGATGAGGATAAGTGCTGGGGGCTGGGCAGGGGGAGGACATTGCTGTGCTGGTTGGTGGTGTCACCTCCCATCTGGCAGGCAGCGTAGCTGCTGATGGATGAGGAGGTACACACAAATCCCTACTTCACTTTCTGCCTCATCGTTCTCCTGGGGTGTGTGGTGGCTGTACCGAAGTCTTTGAGCATCAGATCTGCTCTCTCTCCTCCCAAGAATACAGCTGCATGTCCTCCAGTCTGCTGTACTCAGTTGCAGCTGGTGGCTCTGTATCTATTCTGGCGGTCCCTCTAATTTCCAAATATCAAGATATTGATTCTCAAAACATATGCACTGGAAAGAAATGACTACCATGACCATGGTGGAGGTCGGAAACAGAGGTGTGAGAGAGTCAGACCTAGACCTAGAAAAGTGCTACAGCTCCTGCTTTTCCACAGAAACAAGGAGGCTGTGTACTGGTGTGGCTCATAGTCAGGGACATGTGCAGGGTCTCACCAGGTCTGTGGCAAAGCAGGGTGGTAGATGGATGAGGGTGGAAATCTCTGATTCATGAGCAAATGACAGTCATCTGATCCCCACAATTACTGTACTTGATTATCAGGGGCCTGGCGAGATGTCCTCTGCTTCACATTCGTTCTATGAAGAACACATTAATCTGTGTTCAGTAGACATCAGTTTATACCTCTGCTGTTCCTCTTCCTCCATAGCATATATCTCATGCAGCCACCCTTTTCCGATCTATGAAGTGTCCAGGCTTGGCTGCCCCTCATATCTGCTAGAAAGTGAAAAATTGACAAGTATCTACCAGTGCCTGTAGCTGGGGCACACACTGGGCAGGGAGAGACGTGATTACAACCCCTTGTTTTACAGCTGGGAACTGGGGAATGGAAATTCACATTAACGGGAGGAGCCTAGAGCAGAGCTGAGAACAGGAGTTGTTGTCCTAGTCTGGCACTTTGACTGCAAGGTCAGCTTCCCATTTCCTTTGGTAACTGATGAGTGTCAAAAGATTCAGCCCCCAACTGTTGATATGTTGCTAATCTGATTTTCTGATGAGAGAAATGCTTTCTTATCACAATGCACCCTGAGAAGGTGGGGGTTTGTTTCCTTTTATCATTTCAAGCAAGCCTGTCATGACTGTTATTTTGATATTTTAGGTGTCTGGTCTTAGAAGTGATGTGAGTGGAGGGCTGGGATGGCAGTCCTTTGCATGTCAGTCTTCCAGGCTGTATATGGGGTTTGTGTCTGAAGAAATGGATAGATGTGCCATGGTTAAACTGAGTGTCTTGTTATGAGCTGGAAAAACGGTAAGAAGATTTGGTCAATTGAAAAGAGATGTTGGAGGCCTCTGGATTGGGGATTGTTTTAAAAATCAGAGGACTTTAGGATCGTAATTTGTGTTGGTGGCAAATAATTGCAAAATGAGCAGTCTCCCTGTTGGTCATCTGCACTGAGGCACTTTTTGTGGAAAGATCTAAAAAACAAGATGCAGTTAATTGACCAAATCTTTGAGGTTAAAAAATAAAACAAACTTCCCAGGGTAAAAAAAAAAAAAAAAAAAGATGGGTTTCTTCAAGAAGTGAAAACCCTTTACTTTTTTTTCCAAAGCAGTTTCCGAGGCACCTAATCTAATCTTTCCAAAACAATTCTCTGGCAGCCAGGGCTCACATGTTTTAAAAAACAGTGTAGAAAGGAATGTATCATGACAGTTTAATTTGTTGCTGAAATATGGTCACCTCTGGGGTAATTCAGAGCAACCGTGGAGTGGATGATAACCTGTTCAGGATGGGAGGTGAGCAAAGGGAGGCTACTGAGATGAAACCGCCCATGCAGAGGTGAAATTCCTGGGATTTAGGTTTGTCTTCCTCCTTGGATTCTAACGGGACTGTAGCCTGTCAGATATTCTAAACAGGGCAGTTGTTGCTGAGTCCTTGCTGTGGCAGCAAGGGAGGTTTTGGTGGTGATTGTCTGAGGGAGGTGGTAGGGAAGAGGCTCTGGTACTAGCCAGCTTTAGAGATGAAATGGGGGAGGATTGCAGCACATAAGGTATAGATCTCTGGCTGGGGATTTGTAAGGCCCAGGGCAGCTAGTTGGATTTTGTTGTCACCTATCCATGGATGCAAACTGAGCTGTGAAAGCTGGCTTGAAATTTCTACTGTTTTAAAGGAAAAAGAAGGCAATTGCAGGATGCTCTTGAGAAAGCTAAGGATAGCCCTCTGGAGTTTTAGTGGAAGATATACAGTTTAAAAAGAAAGATGTATAGAGTTGCTTATCTGAAGTGTGCTCCTTGTGAAGAGGTGGGAAGCTGAGTGCCTAGGAGTGGGCTGGGCTTTCTCAGAGCATGCTACTAAGTACATGTGCTTTTGAAAAGCCCTGCAATTGCATTGCAGCAGGATTGTGAGGTCTTGTTCAAATTCAGCTGAAGTTGAACTATATCGACTGCAGTGACTGGGCTGGTGGGCAGTGCAGCATCTCTCAGGTCAGTTCAGGTTTTTGTCTCCTTTGTTTCAAAGTCTCTGCACCTGGAATTAGTTTATTCAATTTGCAGCTGAGAGCAATTTCAGTAGAAATCCCAGAGGAGAAGAAAACGAACACCACCACTTGAACAGATCAAAATAATCAAATGGGTTGTGTTGTGGAACTGGGATGTGACTGGCAGCTGCTGCATGGAGGTGGACAACCACCAGTCACACTTTCTCAGCACGGCTTGCTCTGCTGGGGCATTGGGAGCAAGTACTGTTGGGATTAGAATGCAAAGAGATAATGTTTAAAATTTGAGGTAGGAGCCTGTGAGCTTGGTGACAACTGAATGCTGGGGTGGAAGGAACAGCTCTGCCAACAGTAAGTCACCCTTTCAGGGAGCTGAGTTAAACTCATTTTCTTCTGAACCCTTCAGTCCAGTCCCACCGTGGGTAAAATGTTTTTCAGTCTTTTCCATGCTTGTTTTTCCTCCCTATTTGATTTGAGGGCCCTTTGTAACAACTTATTCCCCATGCATCCTGTTATCAGGGAAGTTATTCTGCCTGCAAACCCTGTCTGAGCATAATTTTGTTGTTTTCTGTAGCATGAGGGCTGATGGCTTCACAAATCTCAGAATAACTCCTCCATCCCTCCCCTGGCCAGCCCAGCAGCACGACAGCTCCGTTTAATGTGCGCCGTCTGCTTTGGCATCCTGCCCCTAGACTCATTACTTTGCAGTGGTCTGCATCAAGCTCCCGTGTTGCCTGCCCCAAAGGATTGTGTATCAGAAGTCATGAAAAGGAGAAGAGTCCTCAAGATTGGCCTGTAAATCCCAAGTCTCTCTACTAGAAGAAATTGCAGTCTTGCTGCTCTGTTCTTTCCTCTCCCGTGTCCTTGACCCAGCCGTGCTGCATGTGTACATCCTTCCCTGCCTGTCATGTTGCATCTCCTGATGGGCACAAAGTGAGCCTTGCAGACTCTCTGTGCCATTCTCACAGCACAAAGTGTTTGGTTCCTGGGATGTTCCCCTTTCTTCACCTGCTAACACAGAGGCAGGCTGAGACCTGCAGCTCTGCCTTCTCTTCAGCCATCCCACAAAATTATTTGGATCCACTTGGAACATCATTACAGGGAAGGTGTTGTGAAGTTTCCTTGATGGTAAACACTTAAGGGCATGGGCCTCTCATCTCCCATTTGAAGTGTAGTGTTACCCTCGGGCCTTAGGGACTGAAGTGCTTTCATGTTAGGTACAGGGTGAGAAAGTCTCTCTCTGAAAAGCTTACCAGCAAAGCGCAAGGTGGGGAACGTCTGGGTGTAATTCCCCATCCAAATGTTGGCATCTAACATCCCAGCCCCTCAGTCCCCCTATACAGGCAGCAGGGGAAATGAGAACTTCCATGTCATCATAATGCAGGTGGATACCTGGAACAAGTCAGACAGACTGTGCCTGTCTCTGCTCATTGATGATAAAGAGGCTCTGGATGAGGGGCTCTCATGGAGATGTCTGTGCTGTAGGTGAGGTGAGCCCCACCTTGACTAGCTGCATTGAGCATGCTGGGGTAGCACAAAAAGCAGGCAAGACTGTTGAATGTGGTCTGTCCTTGGCTGTCTCATCTGGTCAGCATGTGCATCTTCCTTTGGTCAAGAAGCTGCCCTTCATTTTGATTCCTTGCTGGCCAAGAGTGGAGGAGAGGTATGTCATCCAGACAGCAACTGGCAGACAGAGTTAAACACCTCTCAGAGGTGTTTCTAGGACAGGACTCCAAGCTTGTCCCAGCTCTGGACCAAGGGATTTTAACCAAGTGAAGGCAGAAAGTGTAGGTATGAATGGAACAGTTTTGTCCTTGGTTTATCCTTTCATACTGAGGCCAAGTAGCTGCTAACATAGGTCAGGGGTTACTTGGGTACTTCTCAGGAGCTCCTGACCTCCTGCATATGCCCAAACAGGTATGGTATTGCAGTGGAGAAAGACATGAGGTCTCTAAATCCAGAGCTGAAACAATGGCATGGGGACTTCAGATTGCAAACCAGCAGGTGATAGCAACAGGAGCACTCCAGTGCCTCAAAAAGGGCTGCACATCTGGGTGTTCCAGGCTTGGTGGGTAAAACTCTTTCTGTTAGGGGGAAAAGAGCCTTTTTACCCTAACACTGAAGCACTCTTAAAAGCCATATTGGGGCTTTGAGGATGATGGAGCCGGTTTCTGTAGATTGTATCCCTCTTGACCTGAACCTTCATGGTTGTTCTGAAGACCTTGGCATGGTCTGCAGGGAGCAGGTTGGAGGAGACCTAGAGCTGTTCTTGAAGGAACTAGAAAAATGAAGCTGAGCCAACTGAAAGGAATAAAGCTTGATAGCCTGGGGAGGATTTTCTTGACTGGCTGAGTTTCCCCTTTGATTTGGAACACTTGTTCCATCATGCCTTTTGCTGGGGAAGAATTAGCCTGGTGGCAGAAATGCGGTACACTGTGTGTTTTGGGAGTGAGAAACCTGTCCGCAGCAAGAGCCCACAGAGCTTGAACTCAGCCTCTGAGTCCCTTTGCTGACAGCTGGTTGCAAGCCTGCTCAGTAGGGGATGGTGCCATGCCAAAGTCTTCACCCTCCATCTCATGGCTGTGTTGTCAGCATGATTCAGTTCTACAACCCTGAAGAAAAAGAGTCAGTTTTGTACGCCAGTTTTGTTTGTTGTTGATACTCATACTATAATTTCCATCACTTCAAATATCTATTAAATGGTGCTCTGGAACATCTGTAGAAGTCTAGTGTGTGTACTGCAGTCACTTCAAACTCTACAATAGCAGGGAGTCTATTAGAGGTGAAATTTCTGGCTGGTCCTAGGTGGGAAACACACATACTGTGCTACAGAAAAAGGCAAAAAAACCCCTTATATTCCATTATGTGGTGTATTTTCCTCACTTCACAATGCATCTGAGCTCTCCCTGCTGTCTTTCCTGGCTACACGTGTCCACCACAAGCTTTTGTACTTTTCATCTCATGCTTCTAGGAAGAGAGGGCAAGTATGAAAACCCTCAGGAGGTTTTTAATTCAGTAAGGGAGGTATATCAGAGCTTGCAGTTACTGTATGTTTTTTCTCTGATACTTTCCTTGTTGTCCTTTCCCTCTGAACTTTGGTACAGTAAACAGGGTCTGTGTTTGAAGAGCGTCCTGACAGGGAGGCACCTGGCACAGCATCGGGTCCTTGCAGCTCCTGTGCGTTCCTAGGTACGTGCTTAGGACCGGCCTTTTACTGGCATCAACCTGCTGCTGGCTGGATGCACTGTGGCACAACAGTAATTTTACTTGTTAATTTTTGCCACCAACAGCATGCTGGTTGCCTTGTCAACAGGAGATGGTTTATAGGTCTCTGGAAGATTTGCAGCAGTGTCACTCGGTTGTCTGCTCTCCTGGTTGAGAAGGCGCACATATGGGCCTTTGAAAGCTGGCGGGAGAAACCAGGATCCATCCATCCCTTTCACGAAGGTTTTGTAACTATATGACCTTCTGACTAATCTTCCTAACTCCCTAATAACATATAAATGTAATTAAATCTACGCAGACAAGGTCATATCAAGCCTTGGGCATGGGAAGTTGTGTAATACCATCAAGTTGCCTTTTGTGTCCAGGACAGACCCAACCTTATTGCGCTGAGAACTTCCTTAAGACTTTACCTTTAGGGTGGGAAGAGAACTCCCATCGCAGGAAACCCAGTTCCCTCCTGTAGTCCACCAAAGGCTGCTTTGGTTTTTCATCCAGCTCTGCAAATACTGTCTGGTGGCTTCAGACTGGATATGAATTTGGCTGGTATTATTTCCCTTGTGAAGGCTAGAGCGAGGGAGAGAAAACTAAAGCAGCTTGTCTCAGCCTGAGTCAGCACTGCAGAGTTGCGAGTTTCTGTAGATCCTAATGAAAGGTCCCTGCCTTATCTGTCTTGATATTTTGCTGGTTGCACAACTTGCACATCCCATAGATGCAAATATTTTTCTGGGGTTGGCCCTGGTTGCCCAAGGAGGGTGTTTGTTCAGATTCTCATGCTTTGCAATTAATATAAGCTTCTCAACTCTGCGTGAGAGAAAGAAAGGGAAGTGGTGCTAAGTGGTTTGTGTTTTTTTTTTTTTTTTTTCTCTCTCCCTGTTGTTGTTCCTTACCAGCTGGCTACTTCGAAATGAGCATGTTGTGGTTTTTTCCTTAAGCAGCAACATGTCGCTGCAAATTCAGCTTCGGAGAGGTTGTGGGAGCTTTTGTCCGCTGGGGCTGCAGCTGCTGTGGGCAAGGCACAGACAATATGTGGTGCTGCGGGTACCCAGCCTGTGAGCCTGGTCTGGCTGGAGGGGATGCCAGCCCAGCTGAGCTGCAGGATCCTTCTTTCCCACTGCATTCCCACACTCACTTGGCAGTGGCTTGGAGATGCGAGTCCTTGCCTTGCTCCAGATCGTGCAAGAACAGCGAAGTTCACACCATGGGATGTTGTCGAAGGAATCAGAACCTGGTGTGTTGCAAGTAAATATATTTCCTCTGCCTGGTTTAGCTATGGCAGCCTTATCTTAAGAGGGCTGTATGAAGTGTGCTTGTCATAGCTATGCCAGGCACCCACACAGCTCATGGAGATATCTTGTGTTCTCTCTTCTCAGCTACTGGATGAAAAGTGGCTACTTTAGAGGGTAAACTGCCTCCACGGGTTCAAAAAAAGGTATCTAGTTTAGACTTAGAGAGCACACTTCATGTTTAGATGCAGTGGCAAACGTTTGAGTGAACTTCATGAAGTCTGTGTTCATTGTGTTTTTCAGAATACTCTCTGAACTTGCATTTTTGTTTTATGCTCTGCAAAAGCAACAATTCATTTGGGGCTGTAGAATAAAGGAAACACTTGCTTAAAGTGGTGTGGAGGAGTTGTCACCCTATAAAACTCAACCTGGGCCATCAGCTGTGTGTTTCACAATGACCTTGGCCAATCACACTGGTGTTGTCTTAAGACCAGGCAGTCACTTGAAAGGGAGGTAAAAAAAGCCAACTACATGAGTTTTTGTATCTGATCAGGGTTTTGAGTGTTGGCTTAAGTCAGATTTCCTGTTGGAGTTGACATGGTCTATCCTGAGTTTGATCAAAACTGAAGAAGTAAGGGAAAATGAAGCCTCTGGAATGGCAGCCACCACATGGAACAGCTTCTTTATGGAAGATCTCCGTTTGGGCAAGAAATACTAACCTCAAATATACTTTTCTTCAATGCAGGTCTTCACCCTCTCTGTCCTCTCTTAGGTGTACAGGTGAAAGGCAATAGTGGTAGATCCTAGTGCATAATCAACCTTTGATGGAGGGAATTGATTTAGAGTGAGACAACCTCTACTGTAAGTTTTTAAGGATGGATTGTGAGGCTAAGTTGACAAACTTTCAGTCTTCTGAGCTCTATGCTTTCCTTGCTGTTGGAATATGCATTTTCATCTTGTGTTAATATACTCACACTACAAAACACTGCAGCCTGTCTTTTTGCTTGAGTAGTGCTTCAGGTTGAAGTTGGCTGGTTTGGCATGTGTGATCGTGGTTTTCTGTGTGATTTTTCCATTTTTAAAAAAAGCCTTTTGCAAATGCTTGATTAATTTCTTTTAATTTCATTTTATTTCTTCAGTTGAAGTTCCTGTGTGAGAACAATGAGAGCTGCGGTGGAACTGTACCCACTACACCACGCTGTGGCCTTGAAGGTTCATTGTAGGAACACACATGGTCCTCAGGGAGTTGCTTTCTGAAAATAAGAGGATTTTAAGGGAGAAACCAAGCAGCAATTTATTTCTAGTTAGGTGTGAATGATGTACAAGAGTGAGAAACTGCTGCATGTGCCTTAGGAGCCCTGAAAAACAACACTGGTGAGCTTCACTGCCCTTAAATGAAGAGGGGGCTTTATCAGCACATCATCACCCCTATTCAAAATCTAACTGGTGGCTTGTCTGTGCCAGGCCCCTGTGAAGGCACATAATCATGTTTGAGATCTCATAATACTGGCAAGCCTGTAAAAAATCAGAGTTCAAGCTTAAGCTCTGAAGTTATTCTCCTAAGGAAAGGGAATTTTGTCATACCAAGGATCTGAGGAGACATGGATCCACAAAGCAGAGCCTCTGACTGCAGATACTATTGTGGTTCTCTGCTCCCTTGAGAAAAAAAACCCCAAAACACCAGAACTCTGAAAGAGGTTCTTGTCCAAAAGTGAAGATTTTCTGTGGTTGTTCCAAATGACTGTTTCCTCAGGGGGATCATTTTCATAGCTTATGCACAATTCTTTAATCCAGCTCAAAGCCCACGAGACAGATGGGGTCGTGACAAGAGCCAGGAAGTTTGCATGATCTTATTAGACTGGATCATGTTTAACAGTGCCAGCTCACATCACCTGTCCATTTCTTGCTTTGCCCAAACCACTGGGGGAAGAAATAAAACCCCTAGAAGCGTTGTGACATTTAGCATTACTCAAACACTCTTGCAGTCTCAAATGGTCAACAAAGGGCTAATTTTGTGGGTGTAGGTGAGCAGAATTGGAGAGGAACCTCAGACTATGCATAGGACCAGGCTCCCACTATTTGGACAGTGCCTTCTTAGCTGTTACAGTCTGTATTTATACTAGCAGACCAAAAAAAGCATGAAGGTGTGAAGAGGGATGATGCAGCCACCAGTATGAGCAAACTTTGGTCTTTTGGTGCACATCCCATCTCTATGTCCCCCCAGCCCTACCTGGAACTGCTTTTAGTGGTATTTGCTGTAGCCCAGGAGGTATGAGTTGTATGAGCTTTTTGCTGCCCTGAGGTCCAGCTTTCGACCCACTTTCCAGTCATCATGGCTTAAGTATCAGAGCTTCAGTTCTTGTGTCTTTGCTGGTGCTTATGAAGGCAGGGATGAGCAATTGAATAAAAGGTCAGGACTCGTTCGCTGGGGGCTGATGGCAAAGGGTGATAGCATGAAATACTTCCAGCAGTCAGTGATTTGCAGAGTGATGTAGGTCAGGTAACAGATCTTCACACACACTCTAACAGCATATAGAAAATATAATAATTTTAGTTTTAATAATAAAGTTGTATTATTATGCGCTGGGGAATTGACAGCAGATGCTTGGATTTTTCCCAGTGGGCTGAGGGGAGGTTCAGATTTTGGTTTATTTATTTATTTATTTATTTATTATATGTTAAACCAAAGCCAAAGAACTATGAGTCAGCTTGATCTTCACTGCTGCAGGTCCTGTGCCGTGGTCCCCAGGCATTGTTTAACAGACGCCTGTACCCACACAAGGCTGGATGAACCCAGAGACTGCAGGCTTATTTTTGTCACCCTGTTGCACAAACTCCTTGGGGAGGCTCTGTGTATGCTTAGGAACCAGTGGTATGGGAAAGCCTCTTAGCAGAGGGTCCTGGGAAAACACTCAGCTCCTGATCCCAGGAGCAAGTTCTCTATGCCAGCACCATATGCAATTCCTCATGGCAGCCAGATCTCCAGGGAGGAGGAAACAACTCTGCCACCTCCTTCCTTCTTCTGCTTTATGATGGCTGAGTTTTACAGCTGCTCTGTAGGCACTCTGTGTGCCTCCCTGGCTGAACAAAGGCGTATTTGTGCTTTCAAAGGTAATGTCAGTCTGCCTCACTGCTGTCTCAAGATGCAGAGAGGGATAAGTGCTCCAAATGGGCTAAGGCTGAAAATTAAAATAGACCAAGTGAGATCCTCAGCCAGTGTTGGCTGTCTTGGCTTTAGTGGCGTCAGTGCAAGGACTCTACTTTTGCCCTTTCCATAGGGTGAACCTTCAAGGTGAGATCTCAGCTGTGGAACTCACTTGTTTGGTTCTTACTCCTTGCCTTGGGCTGTCCTCTCCCTTGCTTTGGGAAGTTATAAAAACTTGCACCTTGTCCATACTACACACAGATAATGGCTTAGGGCTGTCAGGAGAAGTCATCTTTGAAGTTCTAAGTTTGTCTTTTGTGGTTCTTTTTTTCAGGGCAAATACAGAACTGTTTGCATGAGCTTTATAAAGTCCATGAATAAATCCAATGAGTGCTGCTGTGTTTCTTTTTTAAATGTCTCTGCAATGTGTGCTTCCCCAGCATTGCTGAGTTGTGCTTGAGCAGCAGGACCAGAAAATCTGAGAGGCTGAGGGGAGATGGCTGGACCACCAGGAAAGAAGATGGGAAGCCATGTATACACATACGAAAAGAAGTGATGTTTATAGTTTTGGCATCTCATTGCTGCAAGGTGCTAGGGAAGTCAGTGGCTTCAGAAGAGAGATTTGAGTGTAGTATGGACAGCGGGGACAACCAGAGCTAGAAGGAAAGAAAGACATTCTCCAAAGAGAAAACTTTGGTGTAGTGGCCTTCTCTTTGATTTGCAGATCTTCTGGCAGGATGAGACCCTGCTTTGGGACCAGAGATGGTTTCCACTGAAAAGAGTGGGAGAAAGTTTTGGGCTGTGTGACAATCCCCAACAATGTATTTGATGTCCAGCCATTGCTTATGCTGCCCTAATGAAGTTGCATTACAGCAATTATAGTGCATTACAGTTCAAAGTTCAGAAGTCACTTTTTTTCTTTCTTTCTGTGGTTGTTTTTGGGTTTTTTTTCCCAGTGTGCATGACCTTTTCCTGCTGCTGCATGGGGCTTGACTGGGGACTTTGCCATGCAGAGGCTGATCTGTGATGGAGGTTGCGTTGTCATAGCTGACAGAACTTTCAGCTTAGAAGGGCACCTGCAGGATCATGTTGCCCTGTTTTAGTTTTCCCAAGCTGTGACTCTTCCAGCTCATGTTGCAGATGTTTTGGGTTGTACTTTGCATGGTCTCTTTCTGTGCTCTCAGGATAAATCAGGTGCTAAGCACAGTGTTGTGTCAGCTGTGTCTGGTCACCGGGTGCTTGCCAGGGTAGTACCAAATGCATGCAGGTGCTGGTCTCTGGCTGACATCTCCTCCCTACTGAAGACATTCTTGGTCTAAAGACTTTAAGGTTTTCTTTTTTCTGTTTGCAGTTAGGGGATTGTGTCCAGGCTTCCTTGCATCTCTTTGTCCATTCACTTAATGGACTTTCTGACAGCCTTTTCCACAGCAAGATGTCATCCCTGAAGCTCAGGGCATGTTGTGCTTCCTATCTGTACCTCTTTCAACGAAGCAAATCTGGTTCATGTGACTGGAGTGAGTGTTCGCCCACTCTGTTGTGCTGGTGCAAGTGAGGACCAGAGCCCAGTGTTGTTCTTTTCTCCATCAGCTGTTGATCTGTGTAGAGGAACACCTGTGTGGAGTCAGAGAGGTAGGGCAGGGTCTTTGGAGCTTTGTGGCCATGTCAAGTGCAGTGCCAAAGCCAGATCTGGACCTACTCATTGCCTCTATCAGGGTTATCTGAGGGACTGGAGTTAAGCTGAGGGTTTCTATGAAGGTGTAGGTACACCTAACCTTTAGGCATTATCAGAGGGACCTCAACCACTCTTGCTTGCAGGGGCTTATTTCTGAATCAGCTTGTTGGGCTCCAGTGTTGGGGAACCACATCTGACACAGGCTTGGTGTCTTGCATTTCTGTGGTTTCTTTTCAGCCTTACTTGGCCTGCAGATGCTGGCTGCAAGCCCACCCAAATCCTGCTTGTTGTTGTTGCTGTGGACTCCCAAGGAAGCTCTGGAAGGAAGCCCCCCCTGGCTTTTGCTGATTGTGCAGGTCTGCCAGCAGATGCTGGAGGCTGCAATGGAGGTGGTGGAGAAGGCGTTGTGCTCCTGTCCCCTGCACACTCAACCACAGCCACTGATGAGCACATGTCTTACGACAAAAGCTCGAATGTGGGGGAACAGAAATCCCCAGCTTTACCCTAAGTTTCCTGTGTGACCGTCAGGAAGTCGCTTAATTGTTGTGGGTTCTTCACTGCAGGGTGGAGTTCCTTATTCCTTGATCTGCTGTGCCAGTCATGTGTTGCTGAGGGGAGGGATATATGAACCTGTGTGGAGGCCACTCAGAGTTGAAGGAGTGTATCTCCTGTGTCCATTCTGTGGTGCTTGCAAGACAGGCAGGATGAGTCCTTGGGCAGTGTCCCTTTGTTGCTCCAGAGCCAAAAGGGAAACTCCTTCCTTTTCAGTATGGAGAGCTGCAATCCTCACATCTTCAGTCTTTTTTTGTAGCAGGTCTGTGGTGTGACAGTGATGCACTTAAATAACTCACCCACGGCAACATTGCTTGAATTTTTTTTAAATCCAGACTGCTGCAGAGGGAGGGGATATGAGCATCACATTGACAAGTCTGCTGTGGCTGAGATTTACTATGAGCAGCAAAGTGAGGTTTGGGTAATTCAGGACCCCGACTTAATAAAGTCTGCTGATCCAAACTTAAATCTCGCACCGTAGCCTTTGGACATCCCTGTTTCTGTCAGGTTGTGTGATGGTTTCCCAGCATTGCACACACAATTCACTGGTTGGCTCTGCATGGCTACAGACTTGGCTGTGATGAATTCATTTGCCATGGCAGTTGAAGGGCTGGGTTTGGAGGTCTTCTGTGGACCTCTCTGCCAGCAGTGCTCACTGTCCCCATCCCTCTGGGTTGCAGCTGGTTGGTGCTGCAGCTGCCAGGTCCATAAATCAGCAGCAGGCCCCTGAATATCTGCTGCATAATGACTGATGCATATTCATGTTTGCTACAACATTGTGTCACCCTGCTAATAATGTATCCTGGTGAGGAGGAGAGCAGGGACAGGGTCCTAGCAGCTGGTGCCTGCTTCATTTTATCTCCTCTTTTTCCTGCCACCTTGTCTTTGGCTCCCTAAGATGCCCCCTCTCTTGCTTTTCTCATGTATTTTCCCCAGCTGCTCCTCCCAGATATGCTAAAGCAAGCCCTGCAGGTTTGCTTTTTGCTGCGGTGCCTCCTTCCCCTTCATCCCTGCTCTGCTAGTAAATCAGGGTGTGTGCCTGCAAAGGCCCTGTGAGGACTAAATGAACACAGGAGGATGATTGTTATATTTAAGCATGTAAATTAAAAGGCTTGCTAATAAAGAGACACTCTGGAAATATCTGGTCTTGGCTGTTCCTTTAAGCTCTGTTTTTGAGTGAGCTTTTATTCGTGTCCCGTTGGGAATGGAAGGGCGAGAAGGAAACCTAGTTTTTGTCCCTCATCCCAAAATGGACTGTTCCTCACCCGCAACTCACCTGTGGAGAGGATGCTGTTGCACCTGTGCTGCTTTACCCTCTGTCTTGAAAAACAAGGAGCAAGGAAAATTGCTGTACCACCTTTCCCTGGAAAAGACAAAACTTTGTAAGATATGATTAGCATCCTGTGAAATACCACATGTGGGAGAGGATGGATGGGGGTTGACTCTGCTTTTCTTCTTTCAGTACAAGATCCTAAGTGTGCTGTCCAGGGAAGCTGGGGAAGCCAACTTGGGTACTACCCCAAATATATCTTGAGATCTGCCTGAGTCCAACACAGCCGGGACTGTCTGTCACTGCAGAGAGGGATCCCTCTCATTCCTACTCTGTGTTCCTTCTTCTAGGGGAACTTGAACCATTCCCAGACGAGAGGACCCTATTTCTCTGTGGAAGCTCGTTAGCCATCCAGAGGGTGAGTGCCGCATGGGCAGGAGCAGACTGGGCTCCTGCTGTCCCAGGATACTCATTTGTCTGCTTTTCTGCTGCTGGCCAACACTTTTATCACCCACTGGCTGTCTGGAACTTCCTGCTGCAGGAGCTGTAGTGCAATAGGACATGTGCTGTCTGAACCATTCCATTCCTGGAGACTGGAGTTCACCGATACTCTTATAAATTCTATTTTGCTCCAAAGCCTGACCTTTAAAAAAGTCTCTTAACCATTAAATGCTAAAAAAATCAAAACAAACACCTAAAAGCACTATCAAAACAGTTCTTGAAACTTCCCAGATGCCACTACTGTGTTTTCTTACCCATGTATTTGCTGGTAAAGTACACGTGTTAGGATTTAAAACAAGCAGGAAGCTGAACAACCATACCTATTTCCATTGCAAATTCTTCTTAGTGAAAATGGCTTGTATGCATTTCCTGAAACCAGTTTCCTAATTTTTCTTTGTCAACAGTTGTTTGGGAGGAATAAGGAAGGATAGGGAAGGGGAGGAGAACAGAAAGCTCGTAAGGGGTGTGTTTTTGACTCTGGCATACTTTTTTTGCCGTCCATCAGTGGTGCTCAGGTTGGGATTGGCCCTTTTCTTAAGGGATGTAGAAGGCCACCTTATACCAGTGACTTTCCCCTTTCATGTAGCTGGGCTTCAAGTGAGGAAAACAGCAGCCGTGCTCAGCCTGCCCCTCTGCTCCCAGCCCTACCTGCATCTCTGGGTGCTTATCTGTGGATCAGAGCATCTGCCTCTCTGCTGGCTGCCTGTGCCCGTGACCCAGTTGTGATTTCATCAGGATAACTGGAGAGCAGGGCCTCTCTTACAGCACTCTGCTTTCCCACTTGATGTACCCTGCCTCCCCAGTTGTCTCTGCCTTGGGAAGCTGGGCTGCGGATGATCTGCCAGCTCTGACAGCCCAACACAAAGACTCAGCAGGAGACCAACAGCTTTCCCATCCAAAACTTCTGCTGGGAGCTTTTTGTCCCAGGTGAAAACCCCAGATGGGAAATCACATTGCCTGAATTTATCTCCCAGCTTTACCACCTGTTGATGGCTTCAGGCCAGTCCCTTGGCTTGTTTGCATCCCCTTGCCTGTCTCTGCAGTGAGGAGGATGCTGTTTCTGTTTGTGCATGGCCACCACCTCCAGCTTTAGCACTGGGTGCTCCATGCCTTGCAGCTTACTAGGGAGATCTGAATTCATCCCTTCTTGTGCTGTTGCAGCAGAGCCAGATGGCTGCAACCTGCCCTAGCATGATGACAGGGCTGCTGGGCATGGGAGAGGCTGGACCCTTCCCCGGCAGCTTGCCTGCAGCTGCTCCTTTCATCACCAAGAGGACCAGGGAGAAGATACCAGGTACCTTAGGAAACCAGCCTGCAGACAGCATCTCTTGTAATTCCACACCATTACAGGGCAGCATTTTCCCCAAAGCCTGATATTCTCTGTCCCTGTTAATAGCTGTAATTACAGAGATCCGCTTACACTGGTGCTGCATACTCATCTGCTCCAAGTTTCTACTTCTTTGCACCTTATATCTTGTGGGAAAATCAATACAATTTGGTACTGAGACTGGCAAGCCAAGAGATTGTTCAGAGCCTGGGTTCATGGCTGCATACCACATGTTTTAACAGTTAACATTTACTGTCATCTATAATGAGGGTCTTGTTTTAAAGTTTCCTGGGTACCTGTTCATCTTTTCATGTACTCAAGATACATCACACTGCCTTTCACCCATCCCATTAATGCTTATAGGTGGGATTTTAATGTAAAGGAAAGTTAAAAGCTGCCTCTTCTCTTGAGCTCTGTTGTACAGAGTACCATTTGTTTTTCTGAAAAAGGCTGGGAGGCCTGAGAGAAGTCTCTTTTCCAGGGTGAGGTGGAGGGCTGCTAGCCCAGGCAGGCAAATGTCTGCCTCTGAACCACCTGCTCAGCCCTGGGAGGCTGGAGAGGAGTTGAACCCTGGTAATTTGCAGCCTTCTGCATCTTGACAGTGAGAGCTTCTCCTTCCTCACACTGCTTTCCCACACATGTTGGTACATTCAACACTAAGTCCTAAGTCCTGACTGCAAGATAAGAGTTCAGGTTTTATTTAAGTGTCCCACATTGTCCTGACCTGCATTGTGGCCTCTTCATGCCTTTGTTACCCATCTTTACCAACTTTCAGACACAACTCCAGTCTCCTCTTTCCTTACGCAGGCTACTCTTGCTCATGTAGAGTCTCAAAGAGCGCTGAAGTGTTGGATCATAAATCACAAGCATGATTTTAAAACTGTCTTCATTTTTTTCACCTCACTGGTCCTGCCAGATGCAGAAAACTGTGACTTGGGTGCTAGCACAGGTGGTCTCTCCCATCTGCATGTGATTTGTTTTAAGGGTCTGTGTTCAGCAGTGGTGTGGGATGTATCATTTGCTTGCCTGTTTCTTCCACCCTTTCTGTGGGCTGGCAGCAGTTAACCTGCAGCGTGCTTTCCCTCTGTGGAAGTGAGCTTGGAAGATTGGTTCTTCTGTAGAGACTGTGGTGGGATGAGTGATTTGCTCTCGGGGAGCCAAATACAGTGGTGGTGCTTCGAGGTGAAGGTCCCACCATGATTCTCAAGCATATCCCAGCACCTTCCAGAGTTTCCTGACTGTACACTGCTGCTCATGACACATTCATGACGCTGGAGACATGGGCATGAGCTATCCTGATGTATAAATTTCTGAGATAATGGGCCTGCTCATCTTTCTTTGAAAAACAGTAATTTTGGTGGCCTGTATTGGCTGTGGAGAGTGGGGTGGTTGGGCAATTCCTTCATCCAGAGAGAAGCTCTTGGGTAGGTGGTTTGTTCTCTGGGTTTATTGTGTTACTGACTTATTTAGGTTGTTTGCTGTTTTGGGTAGTTTAGTTATAGCTACCTACCAGTTGTTTTTCTTGGAATAAGCTGCCAACAAAGAACTTTATTAAGAATATTTATTATTTGAAAGGGAAAGCAAGAACAGCGTACTCACACTCTCTTACTGCTAATAGCAGGTGATTGCACAGCTTTGTCTTTTACTCGACTATCTGACAGCTGAAGCAGGAACCAGGGAACAGAGAATAGGTAGCAGCTTCGGAGAGAATGATACTGTCTTGTTTTCCTTTGTCCCTCCGTATCTTCCCAAGCCCTTTGTGGCTCGGTAGTCTCTGGCAGAGGGGTTGTGTTGCCAGAGGTGCTTTGACTGGAAACTGTGAGGGCTGGGCAGGGTGCAGCCACCAGTCCATGCCTGTTCAAGACCTTGTGCAAAGCTGAGGCTTGCACATTGCTGCTGAGACGTGTTTATGGCTGCTGTGGAGAGGCAGTCCCTCTCTTCCAGACCTGCCTATGCCTCGGACCTGCCCGCAGCTTTCTGCTGTTCTTCCTCACAGGTTTCTTCTTGAATGCGCATCTGTATTTTGAGCCTCCTACATTATGTCATTCCTTACCCCTTTTCTTCTTTACCTCTACAGCAATATTTTTGTGCTCAGTCCCTTGGGACAGGCTGCCTTTTCCTTCAGATCTTGAGGAGCTAGCAGAGAATGGAAGAAGCCATTCTGCTCCTCTTTAGCTTTTTACCTTTTTTCCCTGCTAACAGAAGACATTTATTATCTCCAAGTCATCTCTCCAAAGCAGGGCCAGTATCTCCAACTTTTATTCTCTCTTTGGCATCCCTGTCTCTGTTTTCATCTGGGAGGTGCAATGTCTGAGTTTGCAGGTACCCAGCCAGCAAGCCAACAACAAGCACAACTGGTTAAATTTGCAGCTCAATTGTTGATTTAAAAAGCAACAAGTAAATTAAAATGAAGCTTTGGATAGGCTTCATAACAGATCATCAGCTTGCCAGCCTCAGTTCCCTAATCTCTTTGAGGCTGGACAGGCCACGGAGTACATCAGCATTTTGGTCCTTGAGTGAAAACAAAAGGTGGCATTTCACACCACTGGAGAGACTCCTTCAGTCCCTCCACTGGCTGTGTTTTGTGATGTTGATGACAGTCTTGTGCATGAGCAAATGGAGGAGCCTGGACAGTCACTAGGGTGAGCCAACAAGGTTGGCTTTGTCAATGCTCAAAAATCACTGAGTAGGATTCCTGATGTGTGAGTGTGACTGACTGCTGGTAAAAGACTGGGATGAGTGTTGTTCTGCTAGAGGACTGCAGACCATTTCTGCCTGCAGGGCATCTCTGTGGAAGGGAAATAGAATCAAACACAGTGGCATTGTGGTCATATGGCTCCTCTGGACAGGGCTTTGGAGGAAAGGGTGCGCGGTCTGAGATGAGCCCAGAGAGTTTTGCAGAGTTGAAACTGACTTCTGATGCCTTTAAACACAGAGACTCCCAGTGGGCAGGTGGAGGATCAATGCTCAATAATGAACGGTTGTAAAACTTCTGTCATGGCTGGCCTCAATACAGTGACGTGCAAAGATCTGTCTCTTGACTTTTTTAGTTGGCTTGGTGTCTGTCTTGGGAGAGAAACAAAGGCGTGGGAGGAAACAGAGAAAGCTCCTTCCGTTACTCTGTTGGAAGGGTGTCAGAGGCTCCCTCATGGTGAATGTGTTGGAAACCCACTGTGTATCCCTTCCACTTGACACCTGAACTCTTGTTGAAACTGTGGTGGTGAGATGGGACATACTGAAGGGGCCAAGCCCTTTGAGTTTCTGACCTCTGCTGAGTGAGTTTCTGGAGGCTTCACAGTCAGGTCCCCCAAACCACCTCTCTGTGCCGGAAAATAGGGATCATGAAGAAGATCAGGTTGTTTTTTGCAGGACACAGCTGGATCTCTGGTTAACACCTGTAGCCTTGATGCTCACACCTACTTTAGATCTTAGCCCCCTGAATGCCTGTGCCAAGCATCTTGGTCCTTGTTTCTGCAGGCAAGGCCTCCATGCTGCCACCTGGCATGTGCAGGCAGGGGAGGTGGTGTGCCCTCTGCCCTCACCCACACCTCCATCCCCTCCCTGCAAGACAAAGGTAGGATGCTGGGGTCCCCCAGGGCTGGGTGCTTGCTCCCCCCACTTCCTGCACAAGGCTGGCAGATGGCTCCTGCTCGCTGGAGCTGTGTGGCTCTGGCTACTGGGCTGGGAGCAGCTGCTGCTGCCAGGCGGAAGCACTCGGCAAGGCTTTCCTAGACAGCTTTGAATGGGAGCCAGGAGCCCTCTCGCTACGGGAGAAAATCCACGAGGTCAGGAAATACAGCAGCGGCAGCTCCGGCTCCACGCTGGGGCTCTTGGCTTGGCACGCGGATCTCAGCCCTCCTCTTTCCAGACGGTGCTCCTGGAACTGCTCTCCTCCTTGCTGTCCCTTTCAACTGTTGCTTGACAGCCCTGTGTGGCTTTTGGGGGGTGTAGTAGTGGAGTGCTGAAGAGGTGATAAATTTGGATAGGGAAACACTAGATGGTAACTTGGATCAGACTTTCAGATCTTGAAGAACTTGCAGAAGATGGAAGAAGCACTGTTCCTGCTCTGTGTGGGACTGGGAGGCTGTGCTTTTGTGTTTCCCTCTGTTATTTTGTGGTCAGCTGTGTGTGGGCTCTGTGTTGGCTGCTGAGCAATAGAAACTGGAAATCCTCGCATCAGGAGAAGCTTTCGCAACCACCAACAGGCTGTAAACCTCCATCCGGTGTGTCACCAGCATGAAAACTGGGGTGTCTGTTACTGTCTCTCTGACAGGAGCCCCACTCTCTCATCCCTGTGTTTGTTTTTCAGGAAGCCAGAAACATTGCCTTTGGGATGGCTGTTGCTTGAACCAGCCCCAGTGGTGGTGGTGCCGTTTCTGCAGCATTGAGGAACAGCCACCCCTGTGTTGAAACTGGGTGCATTGAAGAGAGCCTTGCTCTTCCCATGTCAGGAACAAAGAACGTGGTAGGGGAGCTATGAGAAGGTGTTGGTAAGGTCAGTTTAAGGATAGGGCCAGCTGCCCAACTCTGTGGCAAAGTTTGGCCATATGGAAATCCCTGCTTTCCCTGCAGCCTTTGGCCAGGCTGCTGCTTCTGTGGCATTTGCCCATGCTCTGGTGTGCAGTTGGGTCTGCACGCTGCCCGTGAGGAGCTTGCATTGGGGAAAGGAAGCAAGCTCGCCTGAGCATTGATTTTAGCACACATTAATTCGGGCATCTCTCATGCCCAGAGCTGTCCATTATTCCTCACGCTCTCGCTCTGCATTAGGACATGTTATGGAGCAATGGAGTAGGCTGGACCTGCCCTCCTTTGCAGGCTGCAGGATCTCTCCTGCCACTGCAGGGGCGAGGATGGCAGACAGAGCAGTGGAGAGTCAGCTGAGGTGACAGCACATTGGAGGGATGGTATCAGTGAACAAACACCAACACTGCAGAGCTCTTGTACGTAAATTGTCCTTGTGCTGGCCCCGAGTGGTGCGTAGCAATAGCTCCTTCACTCCCCTCATTTTTCCTGCCTCTTGGGTGGGTGGGGAGCAGGAAGACGTGGGTCTGTGTTTCTGTGGAGGAGCCAGATCTTAAAACTCTGTGCTGAGGTGGTGATGTGCAGGGCTTGCTGGCGTGTGGCTGCCCCTCTGCTGTGCAGTGGAGCTCAGCTGGGTCTGGAGCAGGGGAAGACACTCAAGCAGATGTGGGTGATCACCTTGTCCCTCACCTCCTGCTGCAGTGTGGACCATAAAACTGCTGTGGCTGTGCAGGCTGGGGGTCTTCCAAAGGAAAAGGCAGTGCCCCCCATTGGGGTGGTCTTAAGGGAGAACCCCCTCCTTGAGAACTCATGTCTTCTCCTCCCCATATTGAGTCAAAGCTTTTCTCACTGCCTTAGCACGTCCTACAGGCCTGGGCAGTTGTGCCGTTCTCCTTAAGCATCTGTGTGGCAACTGCTTCATCAGCAGCATCAGATGCAGAGCAAGGTCCATCAGAGCCACTTGCAGGCCTTTATTTACAGCCTCCTTGTGTTTTGCTGGGGGTTGCAAATCTCCCTGCTCTGTAATGAAAGGTGAGAGCTGGTTGCAGAGTTTCTTCAGGCCCTCAGGACCCCTCTGTCTTCAGCTTGAAGCTGCAGGAGCGATCCCCTCCTGGACAGCTGTGCTGGTGGAGATGGTCAGTCAACATTTGCTCCTCAGTCCCCGTTTCATCCTGTCTCTTCCCAGAGAGGTCAGAAGCGTGGAGTGGCGATCTCTCTTGTCCCTGAGAAGCAGTGCATGTGAGAACATCACATACACGAGGGCATGCATTAATGGAGCAGAGTAACGTGTGTGCACAGTCAGTTAGTGAGATCATTTAGATTCTCTCCTGTAGCCTTCCTTTCAATCTGCATCTCTTCCCTGGCTGCCAGAACAGAGGCACGTTGGACTTTCAGAGGAAGCAGTGTCACTTTTGGGTAGGCACCTAGGCTATGACATTATTTGCACCTCATTTCCCCACACTGTCACCACTTTTCCATCATGTTTAACTGCTTCTCCAGCAGTGAAGGACAGCACAGCAAAGCAGAGGTCCTGCTTGGCATCGTATTTGTTACCTGGTTGCTCTTTTGCACCCCCTCCTTTGCCCTTCTTTAGGATTCTGGGTGCTGAGAAGGACATGAGCTTTGTTTGCCTTTCTGCTACCGAGACAGCAGCTCAGAAAAGGCTTCAGCAAGAGGTAGTTGTGTCTGACTGCTCCCTGCTCGAGTGAGAGATGGAACTGTCTGGGTGGTTTAGTGTTGCAGTCAGGTGGGGATTGAAGGCAGAAACTTCTGGCCTCCTTGCCATTAGATCTTTGCTGTGTTAGCAAATGCATCAGCTGCGGTCTGGGTCTAGAGCAGCCTTTGCCAGCACAGCTCGTAGCAGCTTCCAGAGTTTGGGAGCAGGGCTGGCAAGCCTGGGGAGGAGGGTGGAGTGATTTAAGTGTCTGGGGTGGGGGGGTAGAGGAGGGGGGTTCTAATCCCTGTGAACATTGAAGGGCGTCTGACAAGGCCTTCCTGCTACCTGCTGCATTTTGGGTGGCTTCCCCAGAGCGTGCAGATGGTGGCTGAGAACAAGTGTCTGACCCTGGAGTGACTTTCAGTGGGCAGGGCCTGCAGTCCGATGAGGGTGGATTTCTATTTAAACCTTTGGGGTTTTGTAATCTTCCTGAGTTAGTTCCTCTTTCTCAGCAGACTTGGAGCAGAAATTTAAGGGAGGAGCTGGGGGGATGTGAATCTTCTTCTGCTGAAGGGCCATGGGAGGTACACAGTACTGCGGAAGTGTGGTTTGCTCATCCTGACCCTAATTATCATTCTCAGTCAGCACCTTTTGTGACAGCATCTCTTTCCCCCTGTTGGGTGGGCCAAATTCAGCTCAGGGAGCAGGGATGCCCCTTCTGCAGTCCACCCTCTCACCATGGCTGCACCGTTAGCTGGAGGACGAGCAGAGGGTGTGGATGTGCCACCGGCTCAACCTTTCCATGTGGTTTGAGGTTGAACGCAGCCTTGAGGGTGAAGACATGGAGGTATCAGCATATTTGGACAGGGATGGACCTTTTTCCCTGCTCTCGTGGGAATTAACACCCCAACCTCGTTGGCTGGGTGTTTCAAATCTTTAGAAAGATTTTGGATCTGCTTGAGCAGCTTGAGATAAGGTAAATTGGAGACAGCACTGAGCACTTCTGCAAAACCAGACCCCTTAAACTGTTTACTTTATGGGTTGACTTACACAGCCTGTGCCTGTGTTTTCTCATCAGTAACGTTCTCTTATCTTTTGAAGTTTGCTCAAGGAACCTCTGAAGTTTGCATCTAGACCATCAGGCTGAAGGACTGCAACAGACCACAGGATAAACAGAGTTTTTGTATTCGGTTTGATGGATTATTTTGCCCATTTTAAAGTAACCTCTCTTAGCATAGTGACCATGTTTGTCCTTGCAGGTGGTGGTGCTCCTGGAAGTCCTGAGCTGGGGTCAGCTGGAAGATGACTGAATACAAGCTGGTGGTGGTGGGAGCAGGTGGTGTTGGGAAGAGTGCTTTGACGATACAGCTCATTCAGAACCATTTCGTTGATGAGTATGACCCCACGATAGAGGTAAGTGGCTCTGGGCATGGGGTCTGTCTGTCTGTCTGTCTGCATGTTTTCCTCTTGCTTTTCTCCACTTTGTCTCCAACCCAGAGCATGCTCAGTTTGCTCTCAAGTCTGAACTTGAGCAGGGATGTTCCTCGGCTTTGCAGAGCTATTCTGACTCACTGTGTGTGTTCAGAGGTTGCAGTGACCGACTTACATCTCCTGCAGAAGGACAGTGGTGTCTGCTGAAGAGAGGTGACATGGGAGGCAGCAGAGACAGGCAGAGCTGGGCAGGGGCTGAGAGGCAGCACAAAAGTCCTCCTTTCTGAAGAGATGACAACATAGGGAGGGATTAAAGGTTTAGAATTGAAGAGCCATTTTGTGCCTGTGCTTCCATTTCTCCTCCTGTGAAATCAGAGTAAATGTATTGACTTTTTCTGCAGGATGTCTTGAGCGTTACTGATGAAATGGGTTTTATCAGAGCTTGGTTGTATTATGTATGTCTTGCAGTTTGAGCAAGACATGCTGAGCAGCTGAACTGTTGTGGCTCCCAGAGTGCTGCCTCTGCTTCTTCACAAGGAATTAAAGGGTGATGTGTGTGTCTCAGTCGGTGTGGATGGCAGCACTGACCTGTCTAGTTCAGCACCTGGCCTGAAGAAGCAGGCAGGGACCCTGTGATCCTCACAGGCTGTATGGGGGTGGAGGGGGATCCAGTCTTCAGTATCCATTGTGCTATTATTATTTTCTTTAATTTTCCAAAAACATATTCCATTCTCCGTCTGCTTTCACCATAGTTAGTGATGTGCTAATTAGCCTCAGAATGACTTACACCTTTGTTGGGTGAGATGTGGGCAGCAGCCACTGCTCTGCATGAGGAGTAAAGTCCACCCTGGGAAGGCAAATTGCAGCTCTGTCATGCCTCTTGGACAATAACCTCCCTGTCTGCAGTCCTAAAGGATTCTCCACCAGATGCGTATAAATGTAGCTGTGGTTGCTGCAGTTATTATTATCATAATGGCTAAAGGCCTCAGCTGGGATGAGAAATCTATTCTGGTAGGTGTTGTATGTGTAGTCCCCACCCTGAAGAGCTTACAACTTACGTAAACAAGCAAGACAAGGCTTGGTAGAAAGGCAGAAATAGTCTTACAGTCCTACAGATGGGAAGGAGAGAAAGCACTTAAAAAGCACATGCTATTACGTCATTTGGCCAAGGTCACCTAGAAAGTCCATGGCAGAGTGGAATTTAATTTAAGGCTCCTGAGCTTATGGATGCAGATGCAAGGATGCATCTCCTTGCTTATGGATGCAGTTGCCTTCTTCTCCAGCTCCTCTCCCCTCATGTGGTTGTCCCCATTAGCACTGTATACTTTTCTCAGAAACCCATTCCAGGTTGTTTTTGACAAAAGAGCTGCTCATGGAGAGCAACCTGCCTGGGGATGCATCTTCTCTTGGACCTTAGGTGAGCAGAGGCAACTCTCACCCAGTGATGTGTTGGGTTTTGGCATCCTGTGTTTTTTGTCTCCAGCTGCCTGCTCCCTGTACGTACCCTGCAGGGAATTTTCTCCATGTAAACAGGCAGCAGGGAATGTAAACCTTGCATGGCATTTCCCAGCACACCCTCCTCACCATACTCACTTCTGCAGTGCCCTGGGAGATGCCTGCTCTCTCCTCCACTGTTCACTCCAGCCCCATTCTGTTGTCCTCTTCCAAAAGCTGCCACAAGCTGCTCTTCAGCCCTCTCACTCCTGCTACTTTCCACCTGCAGGTCCCACCAGCCCTGATGCCTTTGCAGCTGCCTTGGTTGTCCCCTGCTTCCCCTGCTACCCTGGCCAACTACTGATTCATTTCAGGGTGATTCCTTTTAATTATGCTTCATTTTATGGGGATTTAAGACACAGAGAGCTACCTGCCAGCCATCCAAATGTGACCAACAAACCACCTTCCTGTGACTAAGCTGCTTTGGATCATGCCCAGGAGCTGACTATGACTGTTCAACCAGCTAACAAGCAGCACAGCAATGCTGAAATGAGCAGGATAAAAAGGGGGGGAAAAGAGGATACGTGCATGGAGCAAAGGTGTTGCCTGTCACCCATATGGATTGAGCACAGGCTGTGCTGCAAAGGGGGCTGCAAGCGGACTGGGGTGCACTGAGAAGATGCTTCCCAGAGCAGCAGGGGTGGAGGTTTGTTCCCTGTCTGGGGCAGAGACCCTGACTGGGTGTCTGCTCCCCTCCTGCCCTCCTGATTCACCAGTGCAAATGTTTAGCTGTGTAACTCAGCACTGTCCACCCCGCCAAGACACACTCTCACAGGCCAGCTCTTGGGCTGCCCAGGAGCCTTAGGATCTTGGTCTTGGGAACAGGAGGGCCAAGGCAGCAAGGAAATGTATGCCACTGGCATTGTCCCATGGTGTATAAGCAGGGATGGAATAAAGAGTTTCACTGTGTTGAGAAATTCTTCGGTTCATCTTCTAGCTCTTAGCAGCTAGCTAGTAATGGGCTTCCCAAACCTTTGGTCATATCCTGACTGTAGTGTTTAGCAAATGGGCCTCTTGGCTTGGTCCCCCAGCACAGCTGGGATGCTCCCAGCATCTGCCTGGGAGCTTGAGTCTGAATCCCAAACAGATGTTGTTTCTGCTGCCTGGCACTTCACAGCTGGGTTTGGCTGCTTTCCCCTCTCACGAAGGTGGGGTGGGACATGGGGGCTGCAGAGGAGCACTGAAGCTGCAGGGTGCTGCACTGGAAGCCACATCACCTGGTAGTGTGACAGGGACAGCTGAGCTGCCATCCTGAGCTTCTTGGTAAGGGGGAGGTTGGATGAAGCTGCACACAAAGCATTGATGGGGAGAGCTTGCTTGTCCCCTTCCTTTGCAAAGCATCCTCTGCAAGATTATGTCTCTGCCTTGTAAGCCATCTGGTTGGCCTTATGGGCAGCCTGTTGATGATCTGAGCTGAGGTGGGTGATCTCTTCTCTGTCAGCAATGCTGGATGCTGGATGCTGGTGAGACCTCCCGGAACTGGGGACTTGGCAATTAACTATGAACACGTGTGCTGAGAGGCTGGTCCTCTGTACCAAGCCAAGATGCAGAGGTGGGAGGATGCTTTGTGGGGCAGAGGAGGCACTCAGGTCCCCTTGGACAAGGAGGCTCCAGATACATTATTGATTAGAAATGGGAGCACATTCCTGCAGGGCAGCCTGCCAGTTGCCTTCAGAGCAGTTGGCTGGAAGCCAGCCTGTCACTCCATGCTTATTCTTGATGGGTCAGCAGTCCACTTTTTGGGAAGGCACAGCTGAGAAGGTCGTGGCAGAGCAGATCTCATCTCTGATTTCACAGCCCTGTCTGCAAGGTGAGGAAAGACTTTAATTAGCCCCAGCAAATGACGTTTGTTGTAATGAACCAAAAGGTAGAGGCTGTGTTGGCCCCATTCCCTTTCTGTGCTGCTGCCGGTCCTGTTGGTGACCTTTGCTGTGTCGGCTGTTTGTCTGCAGACCTGCAAAGCTCATCTGATAACATTGTTGTGGTCGTTGGAAGAGCAGCCAACATTTGAATTAATTTTAAACTGCAGGCGGAGCCTCTGCGAGTGGCTGCAAAGCACTGTGTGGTCGTACTGCTGACTGGTACCTTTTTCATACCTTTCTTTTTGGCTTCCTTCTTTTGCTGAGAGTTGAGGATGCTGCACTGTCCACAGGGGATGGCTGTTGGACAGGGATGAGGGATGTCCTCCATGCAGGGGCTGCTCCACAGCATCCCTGCTGATGAGACTGAGCACAGGGAGAAGTGTAATGGGGAGGAGCAGTGCTTTGAGGAGCCTCCCCTGAAAATGAAACCTTTTGAGGGATGCTCTGGGTGATTTCCAGACCTTCTCACATCTATGATAAGTTGTGATTGCCTTTGCTGCAGGGAAAACCCCCAACTTCAAAGGACCTGCCTGGATAGTTCCTACCTCTCCTGGAGCCCTCTGGGCACAGACTGATTGTGGGAAACACCCTCTTCACAGTGTGATTTTATTTTTTTCTCATGTTTAAAGAAGAGGTTTACCATCAAACCCAGTTTGAAACCTTACTAGTGGCAATATTGCCTCTGGTGCCTGGTCTGAGATGCATTGGAGGCACTGGATTTCCAGGTCATCTTAAACACCTTCCAGCCCTGCAGATCACAGATAGTGACTGGAAGCCCTGACTGGCCAGAGCTCCTTTCCTGAGTGTCCCCTTCCAGCAGAATGAATTAGAGCTGAGACTAAACAGCGCTTAGGCAATAGTTGTTGAGGGCTATGCAGTGTGGTAGAGATGAAGCTGCACCTGGTCTGCCAGAGGCAGGGCTGGGAATGGGGAGAGCAAGCCAGGAGCTGTCTTCTCTGTGGTTCTGACAGACAAGGAGAAACCTGCTTAGCTGCTCCCTTTTTCCTTGGAATTTTTTTATTATTTTTCCTTTCCCTCCCATTTTTGAAACAGATTGAGTTGTCTCTTTAGTGGAAGCTGAACATAGGCAGAGCATGACCTGGCATCTTCCCAGGGATGCACTTGTTGCATCCCTTTGTTTAGCCAGATCCAAGCCCTCCCTTAATGTGTCCTCCTTCCTTTTCCTCTCCTGACCTGCAGGATTCCTACAGAAAGCAAGTAGTCATCGATGGAGAGACCTGTTTGTTAGATATCTTGGACACTGCAGGGCAGGAGGAGTACAGTGCCATGAGAGACCAGTACATGAGAACGGGGGAAGGATTCCTGTGTGTCTTCGCCATCAACAACACCAAGTCCTTTGAAGATATTCACCAGTACAGGTCAGTATCCTGGGAAAGGCCCTTTCCCTCTTGCCCTGTGCAAAGGGGAGGCCTTGCTGCTGCACTCTCCTGCCCACCCTTTTAGATCAGTCCTCGTGGTGGAAGCACAGACTGCCAGCAAAGACAATTAGCTCAAGTGGCCATTCCCCAGGGAAGAGACAGAGCAGACAGCTAATGTCAGTGACTCCAATAAAACCCTTCCGAAGGGATTGCTTGTGGCCTTTGGGGACCTGGTAATGTAATGTTTAAGTGTTTATGGTGACTAAAGAGAGAGCTGATCCTGTATGACCCCCTCCCTTCCCTCCCTAATTAGTGGAATTGCTTTGTTAGCGCAATCGATCTCAGCGACTTCTGCTGGCCCCAGAGCTGGAAGAGGAGGCTGGGAAGGACAGGGAGAGCTGCTTGCCCTGCTGTCCACTGTCACAACCAGGCTGTGGTCTGCCAGCTGCACACACGTGGGAAGAGACAGTCCTGCCCCACCGGAGCTTGATTTCCACCAGGGCAAAGATGGAGCAAAAGGGGAGTCAGGGCTCTGGTGAGGTGGTTTGCCCAAGATGATGTACTGGGAAGCAGTGACAAAGCAGGGACCCCGTCCCAGTACCCACCCCACTTCTCCTCTCTGTTGACATCACCCCTGCAGAGCTGGAGAGTCAAGGAGATGATATAAACACAGCAGGAATGTTCCCTGTTTACCCTGATGCTGCCTTAGGGAGGGATCTTTCTGCTTGTGCCTTTCTCTGAGGTTTGGCTGTGACGGGAGGCACTTGCAGAGGATGCAGGAGATGGCTCTGCCTGTCCCTGCTCTGTCCACTGCCCACAAGGGACTGTGTACCCCATAAACCAGGGTCCCAGAAATCCTGTTGTTCCAAGGACAGGCCCATCCCTTCCTCGCTCCATAGTCAGAGGTGCTGCTCGGAGCTGCTGAGGTGTTTCCGTCTCATCCAAAAGGCTGTTCAGTGTAATAGCTGCACAGGTGGACTAATTTGGCCTCTTTTAGCTGAACCAAAGGCCAAAGGATGGGATTTTCCTAAAGCACCTGAGGGATTGAGCAGCATTCATCCTTGTGCTGGGGCTGGTGCCTGTGCCTGTGAATAGCTTGTAGGATGGCTCAATTTCAAGCCATCATGATCGTGATGTAAATCACTGGCTTTCATCTCCTTTAGCCTGTGCTCTTTGTGGTTGCACTTTTAAAAGAATATTCCCTGGAGAAATGCTGGCTCTCCCTGGTTAGTAACCATTTGGAGGTATCTCTTTTCAGCTAAGTGTAGCCTGTGCACTAAATTTAGTACTTGCATTGGCTGATCAGGATGTTACACAGAACATTTAAATGGCTTTATGGCACATCATGCATATAGTCAGACTTCATTTCTATGTTCTACTACATTAGAAGAAGATGATTGATTCTTTTGTGTGTGATACATGTCCAGCTGCCTTTGGATGGGGATTTGCATTCAATTAAAATGCAGAAATTGGCATTTTAAATCTTTTATTAGTTAAATTAAAACCATGTTAAATGTTCTGGATCCATGAGAAAAAAAAAAAAGCTGTTTTGCATCTGAAGTTAAATGATTTATTAAGCAAAGGAAGTTATTATCTATCAGAAGGGAATTGAATGGATTGTTTGTGGTCATAATGGCCTTCAAGATTTTTAGAATTGGTAGATCTCATCCTCGCCCACCTAGTTTTAGATCCAATGTTGGAATGAAGAAGTGAGCATTACAGCTTTTTTAGTTCCCAGTTGGTTTCTCAACTTTGAGTGACCTGAACTAAACTGAAAGGGAGCAAATACTGCCTGTGCATCTGCAGAAAAGGTTACAGCTGCCAAAAGCTGCTTTATCAGCTCAGCAAATTCTGTTTGCAGCTGATTTTTTTTTTTTTTGCCCTCATTTGGGGGGGATTACTTGAGTTAAAATGCTGGAAATAGCACAGCTAACTGCTTGAGAAATCATTTTTATTTAACTTAAACTATCTTAAGCTCATGTCTTAATATAGATTGTCATAATTCAAGTTGTTTTGTAAATAGCTGCATTTAAAGAGCAGAAGTATGTTTAGTTCTCATTTCCAGAAGTGTCCTAACTGTTTTGCTGTTTACTCACTTGTGTGCCATAGTCATTTACATTTTCCTGAAAGCTCAACACAAGGCACTCAACAGGAGTGAGGGGCAGCTGTCAAATCTTAACAAAGAAACTAGTGGGGAATGTTCTGGAGGTGCCCCTTTACTTTTTCACACCTCTTCCTCTTGCAGGGAACAGATCAAAAGGGTGAAAGACTCAGATGATGTTCCCATGGTGCTGGTGGGGAACAAATGTGACCTCCCTGCCCGGACAGTGGAGACCCGGCAAGCGCAGGACCTGGCCCGGAGCTACGGGATCCCCTACATAGAAACCTCTGCCAAAACCAGACAGGTAGGAGGACACTTTTAAACAAAATGCTCTTTTTTCTTTTCTTTCCTCCATTGCTGCCCTGGAGGAGCAGGAACGGGCAGGCACTATCTTGCAGACAGATGGGTGTTAGGGCTGGGCTTAGTTGCTTCCTCAAGGCCAAATGCTCCCTCAGGATGTTCCCTCCCCAGTCTGGGCTTGAGCTTCCCATCAGGAGAAATGCATCACCATGCTGTGGCAGCAGTGGAAGGAAGATGCCCTCTCAGGGCATTCTCCAAGGCTCTGGAATAACCTCCATAGTCACTGCAGGTCAGCTAAGCTCAGGTCACTTGGCCGACCTCATCCGTGGTCTATTTTGGCAGACCTGCAGGCAGAATATACCAGTGCTGGAAGGACCATGTGGGGTTCCCAGAGCACAGAGGTGGAAATGGAACAGCTGACACCTTCAGTGGTCTAGTGGTGGCTTTTCTCTTGGGTAGTAGACCTCATTCAGAATGCTGAGAGCTGATGAATCTCAGGGACATCAGAGCTCCTTGTCCTCACGAGTTGCTCATTCAATCTTGCTCTCTGTTCGAGGGCCACACTCAGGTCCCTGTTAGTCTTCCCAGCTTGGTTCTGTACCTTTAACTCTGCAATCTGCACTGCCAGACAGTACTAGGGACACCTTGCTGGGGAGCAGAGCTCTCTCCTCTCTCCACTGTCCCTCCTCAGAATGGGCAGCTGCTTCAAGCTGTGCTTTTTCCCCAGGGCGTTGAGGATGCCTTCTACACCTTGGTGCGGGAGATCCGGCAGCATAAACTGCGCAAGCTGAATCCCCCGGATGAGAGCGGCCCCGGCTGCATGAACTGTAAATGTGTGGTATCGTGACTATGGTAAGTGGTGGAAGCAGGAGATGGGGTGCAGTGGGGGTTCTGTTGGAAGCAGGGCAGAAGGTTACTACAGATGCACTCACCTGCAAACAAATGCAGCAGAAATAATTCCAGCAGCAGGTATTTTTTAGGGAAACACCTTTTGGATTGAAATAACATTTTTCTGTCAAAACATAGGTAAGTCAAAATTCCCACTTTCCTGAGGAAGTGTGGGGCAGGAAGGGGTTGTTTATTTTTCCCCCTCATTTTGTGCAACAAAATTCCACACAACTGAATTTTTTAAAAGGCATGTTTTGTTGTGCTTTCCCCAGGAAAGCTTCTTCCCATGCTGCTGCTCTGAAAGAGGAGTTAAGCTGGTGTTGAAGGTGTACAGATCACTGCATGCTCACCAGACTGGCTCTAGAAGAGTTCAGATGAGCCGGGTGGGTGCATTGCCTCTTAATGCACTCACATAAATTGGCTCATCCTAAAGCTTTAGAGCAGACCTGTCTCACTGTGAAAGTCCTGTGTTCCTCAGAAGAGTTTTCCCCATTAGATAGATCCCTTGGGATATTTGGAACTGATGCAATGTTGAGAATTAGCCATAAGGGGGCTGTTTGCTTTTATAAATTGTGTGTGCTGGAGCCAGAAACAGTGTTTTTCAGATTGTTTACGTTCACTTGCCTGTTTTTCTTCTTTTTCTTTCCTCAATTTTTTTTTTTTTTTTAATTATGAGTTTATTTAAAAGACTGCTGGATAGCAGTCAGGGAGAGTTCCTATTGTTGTCCCTGCATGTGCTGGCTGGCCTTAAGTGAAAGGTCTGGGAATATCTCTCTATGTAACGAACTCCTTCCATAGCAAAAATGTAGAGAGGGGTAATTGGGGATGAGTGCACCAGAGAGATGTATATCTAAGGACATCTGGGACTGGGATATAGGAGAAAAGTGTGCATCAACGTTGCCCTTAATGTCTTTTGGGGAGTCTCCCAAGCACTGGACTGGCCCTTCACCCTTAAACAACTGCTGGAGTCCTAAAGAGAAGTGCAGTGTATCCAGAGAGGGTTTCGTGAAGGTGGAGATGGGCAGCTGGTTTCCTCTGATGCTGTTTGAGCTAGAGGCCATGAGCACAACAGAGCTCTTCCTCCTGCCCCCCACTTCCAAGGAAAAAAACCCCAACAAAACAGTGCTGGCAGTATTTGCTTCCTGTGAGCAAAAACCCACTCCAGCACCCCACCCCTCCGCTCCCAGCTGAGGCGCGTGAGGTCGGCTGGGGGCCGAGCCGAATGCTGTGCCCAGCACACTTATCACTGCTAAGGGAGATTTTCCAGATGTTTGCGTCCTCCAGATGTTCAGGAGCGTTTCCTCCGGATGGGGATATGAGCTCAAGGCTTGTTTCCTGCTCTGGCTCACAGCTGACGGCATGGGCTTGGCAGGCACTGCTGCTCCGTTACGATGACTACCAGAAGCCCAATCCCTGTCACAGCCCGGTGGCAGCACCGGCATGGACAAGAGGGGCTGGGAAAGGGTCACTGGGAAACACTCCTCTCTGTTAAAAGAACATGCCCTGCAAGTTGCCTATGTCTTTTTGTGGTCAGGCAGAAACTGGAAACCAGACATCCCAGCTTATCCTAGCTGCAGTGAGCAAGAGCAGAGAGGGAGGAACATCAAGGGACAAAAGGAGAAGTGAGGCAAAGACATGCTGGGATTTGGGGAGGAGAAGGGTGGGTGTGTGGCCAAGAAAATTTGGCTGCATTTGCCCTGGACCCATTTTGTGGTTCCCATCATCCCCGGAGGAGGTGGAAAGATTTGCCAAACAGTGCCCCTTCCCACAAGGAGGCTCAGGAAGAGGTGGAAGTTTTGGTGAGGTGCCTGAGGCTCACCCATCACTCCATCAACTCCAGGGCTTGTTCCCTTCAGCAGATGTGCAGATGCTTTGCTGAGCCAGGCCCACACCTCTAAGACTTGTGTAGCCTTTTGCTTTCACTCTGTGGGCACTAAAAGGGTCATCCCAAAATGTGAGGGGTGAGCACTGGGAACAGCCCTGCTGGTTCTGATGGACAGTGGGTGCTCATGAGTGTCCTCTTCTGTTTCAGCTGACTGGACCGTGTCTTGGAGAGGTTCCCACTGTGCAGTGCGCAAGGAAAGAGGTGAAGCGAAGGAAGAAGCAAACGGATTCAGAGGAGTATGGGGGGGGGAAAGGAGGAGGAAGAGGACAGGGGGAGCATGAGCCCCTCCAAGGACTATCTCGCACTTCACCCAAGCCTGCGGCAAACAACTTTTTTTTTTGTTTTTTTATTCCCATTCCCTCATCCTTTGGCCTCCTCCCACCCTGGCAACTGTACAAAGCCACAGATTGAATCACAGTAAATTATTATTTGATCGTCTCAACAAATCACCTTGATGGCTATGTCCTCCTTCCAGAGGCTGCTCCTGGTGCTCTGGAAGGATCACTGGTGGGATGGTGGGGAGGAAAGGGTGGTGAGATTTGCTCTCCACAGACCAAGGTCATGCTGTAGATCATGGAGGTGATTGGGGTGAGAGAGACAAGCCCTCAGGGCAAGACAGCTTGTCTCTGTCTCCAGCAACTCTTTGTCATGTCTTCCACAGCCCACCTGGAACTCTGCTGGCCCCAAGTTTTGGGAGGGTGGAAGAGTGCAACTAGTCCAAACCTGTCCTTGGTGCTCCCTTGAGTGCTTTGCTTTCAGCCTAGTCCTTTTGGGATTTATGGCCTCAGATGCAATGCCTGAAAGGGAAGAAGCATTGGGGAGGAGATTCAAGAGCTGGGTTCACCTCAGCTGGTACCAGTCTGTTGCTTTCCTGACTCTTTTCCTGGCAGCTCTTTCTGGTACAAGACCTCTATCATGTGTTGTGCTCTAGAGGTAGAATTAGGACTTCTTGGTCCCCTCCAGCATCTAGCTATGCTAACACTTGTACAGCACATATACCTTGGGCTGCTCCAGTGTGTACAGGTAAGCAGTCCTCGTCTGCCCTGTGCACAGCTTCATTACTGGTGAGCATGTCGAGAAGGGCTCTCCTGCACTGCAGCAGCTGTCTGGCTGCTCAGCAACTAAGACTAAAGGATTCAGGCTTCCAGTCCTTGGGTTTAGAGTGGGTAAGAGTGTTTTGGATAAGGGCTAATCTGTTGGGAACCCCGTCTTTGCTCAGCTCTGCTCCTTTGGGATTTTTGCCTGAAGTCTGACCCATGTGCCTTTCACTTGCAGCCCCAAGAGAAGGCATTGCACTCAGGGCAGCGGGTGGCTTGGTACTGCCTTTCCCTCTTCCAAGCTATTGCACAGGCTAATTTAGCTGGCATCCAGAATCAGGAGCTTCAAAGGGGGAAGGTGATCCAGCTGAATGCGGCAGGGAGCTGTTCTGCATGGGCTAGCCCAGGCCTGAGGAGGTGCTGGGTTTGGCAGCCAAGGCTGGTCTGGGTTGGGAGCGGCGAGGGCGGTGTGTGAGTCACATGCCTCACATGGCAAAACCAGTACAGAAACCCTGGTCACCCCCAGCACAAAGCCACAGCCCACCCAGGGCTTCCCAGCATCCATGTGAGCAGTCTCCCATCCCACTCCCCATCCTCCATCATGCAAGGCAGCAGCAGAATTCAACTCCCATGCTTCTTGGGGGTGCTGCCTTTGCTTTTGGCCTGGGCAAGAGAGGACTTGTGCTAATGGCTTGCTTTTTGAAAATGCCTGCTCTGAACTGCCCCCACCCTGGCTGCAGCTGCCTGGCACCCTGTTCCAGCAGGAGAAGGGCTGATACCAGCTGGAGTGGGAGAAGTTGCCCTAGGGGAAGTGCCCTGCCTTTAGCTGTGTGTGCTGTTTGCAGCAGCACCTGTCCCCTGTGCTGGAGGATTGCTGAAGATGCTGAGCCTGGTGTCACATGGTGGGACTGGACCAGAAACTCCCAAAAAACCTCCCACTCTGAGTTGTTTCAAGTGTGAAGCCTGGAAGTATGGGGTTTGTTCCTAAAATTGGCAGCTTGTGCACAACTGACCATGGGACAGAGGGCAAGAGTACTTTGTCCTTCTAGAAAACATGGGGACTCTTGCTTGGTAGTGTTACTGCATTAGGAACCTGGTGCTCTTCATTTGCAGTAGGTGTTACCTCATCCTTCCCCAGGCCATTGGTGAAGGATGGGATAGATCTATCTGGAGGACTTCAGAGGAGAAGTAACACTCTGGGGCTCTCAAGGACTGGATGGCTCTAACCACTGAGAGTCTCCTCTCAAGGACTGGATGGCTCTAACCACTGAGAGTCTCCTCTCAATTCTGGCTGGGAGCCAAATGCCATAGTCAAGGACTGGGAGCTGCAGTCAAGGAAGTTGAGGAACTCCAGGGAGCACCAGGGACGAGGTGTCTTCACCGGGCAGGCAACAGCTGCAGTTCCAAGAAACTGGCACATCTTGGTGAGGGCATGCTAGAACAGCACTGGCCAGAGTATAAACTATTTACAAGAGTTTGGTGAGGAGCAGGAAGCTGAAGTAGGAGCATCTCCCTTTTGGAGAGGTTTCTGCACTCAGGGTAAGGTTTTCAAGCTTGTCAAACAGTTGTGGTCAGTAACAGATCATCACAGGAGCTGGTTAGCTTTTTGCTGTAATTAGAAGGTCACAAGAAATCCAGATCCAGGTCAATGTTCAAGTCCATGCTAAAAGCTGGAGGTAGGTTAGGAGCAAAAGGAGGTGCTAAAAGCTTGACACCACAGCTCTTCTCCAAAAACCATGTATTAATTGTGTATTAGTGTCATACTGCGTGTTTGTTCCAGAAGTATCACAACAGATCAAGATACATCAGCTGTGATCTGGTCTGATCTTTGCTGTTGGCAAAAACCAGATTGTGTCACTTCTCTCAGGTGGAGCTGTTACTCTGGACTTGGCTTTTTCACTTGCTGCCTTGATGCTGGTAATTTGGGCACAGGACAGCATCTTGCTGGCCCATGACAGGCAGGAGGTCAGTACATGAGCTCACGATATGTTCTCTGCTAGCTGAACTTCTCGAGTCTGACAGTAATACCAGGATTACAGTTTCACTGGAGTGAATGTAGGTTTGGAGAAGAAATTGAGGGGTTTGGAGTTGATTTTCCCCGTAGTTACTGAAGGCACATTTGTTCTAGAAGTACCTGGACTGGAAGATGGAGTTTTCGGACACTACAGTTGTTTTCCTTATGACAAGGAGTTTGTTGTGTATCTCAGTTCTGCTTCTGTGGCACGAGCTCAGGTGAGCAGAATGTAGTTATTTTGATTATTCATGTTGCATAGCTGAAGCTGGAAGAGTCCACAGGGGTGAGCTTTTTGCTATTTGAGTACATCAGCTCATCTCTGGCTGCTGTGATCTCTTCAGCTGGCCATGGCAAAGCTGAACTAAACTTGGTGCTGTGCTGTGGATCTCCAGCTGGTGTGAAAATCACCTCTGAGAAGGCTTCAGTCAGCATCCTACTGATTGTGTTGAGACTGCATATCCCATGAGGGAAGAGTGCCACCTTTGAACCCGTATTTAAATGACAGAATAGCTGACGAGGTGTGGTCTAGTCTGGTCAGGTCCAGATGTCTCAGGACAGGTGTATAATACACGTTCTTCTCTCACATCATTCAAGTACCCCACACCCTGTTACAGAGGGGTTGGGGCTCCAGAGACATCACAGCTGAGTCAACTGACAGAATTGCTTACAAGTCCTTAAAGATGCTGATTAAGTGCTGGAACGGATCTCATGCCTTTTGGTTTGTGAGGGCTTCCACAGGGGTGTTCTCCTAAGCCAGCAGAGAGGGTGATTCCAAAGCAGGTGAGAGCACATGTTGCTTGCTGAAGGCTTTGGCAAGGACCTGAGTTGTGCAGGAGCTGGCAGCAATGACTCAGTGCTGGAGTGAGACCTGAGATGTGAGGGTGGTGGTGGGGGCAGCTGGATGAAAAGCTGTTTTACAGAGCAGCCTTGGCTAATTGCTTGCCTCATCCTCCTCACATGCAGTGTGGTTGGGTAAAGAGGAGCAGACCAGGTTTTCCTGCTGGACTACAGCCACTGCTGCAGACCCTTCCAGCCTAAGCAGTACTTCTGTATCACTTCTTGCCTCCACCATAAAGGTAAGCAAAGCAAACCAAGAACAAGCTTTGCCAAACCTGAGGTTATGTAAGTCTGTAGGCTTAGATGTTCCAGGAGCAGGGCTCTGATGTGAGGCCAGGCTGAGTGGCACCAGGCTCTTAATAGGATGGTTGGAAGAGGGGCTTGTGATATTGCATCCCATGTATCCACAGGTACCTCTAAGGGAGCTCATACCAGTTTTGGACAAACATGGAAGTTTCTTAGTTTACCTTTCTCTGTGTCTTAGGAGGAGCCTGTTTTACTGTATGGAAGAACAGGGCTAAGTAAGCCAGGCTTTAGTGACTCCAATCCCTTGGACTCATGTCTTTGTGTGTGCCTGCAAAGCTTTCTCCATCGCCATCCTGGGCTATTTTGTAACTGCTGCCAGTGAGTAAGGATGCTCATGGGATGGGTTCACCTGCTGCATCTCCTAGTTTGATGTTTCAGCTCTGGTTTGGTTGTCTCCTGCACTGTCCTGGTGCCCACATCCTTCTCAGTGAATAGGATGCTAGTGCATGCCCTGTGGGCTTCCTCAGCTGCTGAGGCTGTAGGATTTGGGAGATGGTTTGGGAAACCGTCAGACCTGCCTCTCAACTGCCGGGCTGTCGTTTTCTCCTTACGCTGCTTTATACTTGGGGATGTGCTGTAGGAGGGGGGTGACATTGTTCAGAGGATGGTGTGATAGCCATCATCCTGGCCACCAGCAATTGGTGGGAATGGGGACAGGCAGATGGGCCTGGCCCCATGTGCAACTCCTTTGCTCTTGCTGTGGGCTGACTAGTCTGTAGCTTAGGAGAGCCAAGGTACCAGACCCAGCCAGGGCCGCTGGGGGTGCATGCCCTGCAGTCAGGGTGCCCTTGCTCTGCTCCCCAAGTCCCAGTCACTGCTGCCATGGTCCCTCTGCAGCATACGAGGAACACTAGAGCAGCACCGCCATGGCAGCAGGACACAGCGGCACGTGAGCAGCACAGCAAGCCCAACAGGAGGAACACTCCCAGGCTCAGCCAAACTGGCTGGGGTGCAAAGCTGCCAGACACAGCACACCCATCTCTCTCTCCCAGCTCCATCCTGGGAGCAGAGCCTAAACCAGCACAAAGCCTTGCTCCCTCCCTCAGCTTGGCTCTGCTCCAGGCTCCACTTAGCATCAATTATTCAGTGCCGACTGGCTGAAGCCTTGCGGAGGCACGCAGGGGTTGATGAGCTTTCCATGTCGTGGGAGGTGGGCAGGGATGGTGAGGAGCACAGCCGGGGCTTGGCAGAGAGCCAATGAGCAGCGAGGACAGACATGGTTGCCTGCCTGTCCCAGCTCCTGGCACTGCTTCTTTGGCTGTTCCTGAGCCAGGAAGGACAGGAGCCACAGAGGGCTGCCAGGCCACCAGAGCTGAGCACAGCCTGGGCAGTTTGCAGTTCTGCCTTGGGGAGCAGCCCTGGGAGCTGGTGTGACAACAGCAGTGGCTCCACCAGGCAAAGGGGGATAGAGAATACTGGCTAATCCCAAGTGCAGAGGAAGAGGCAGTGGGAAGACCAATCCCTGCCTGATAAGATGACCGCTAGAATTTAAGCAGTAGCCTCAACACCATCTAGTGCATTCATTTGTGGTCCCCATGCTGTCCAGCAACTGGGTATCTGTAACCCTGGGCTTTGGGATCGTCCTGCTCTTTGTCCCCTGCAAGCAGCACTCAGGCCGTGGGGGGCACACAAGGGGGCAGGGGTACTGCTGCAGTGATACAGGGGCTGTCTACCCTCCCATCCCCTCAGGGACATAAGCATCTCCCGTGCTGACACCTTCCTCCTGCAGGGAGCATGCCATGACCTGGTGCTCCTGGCAGCAGCTGGAGGCCAGGCCTTTACTCCAGGCTGGACACCAGGCATGGCTTATGTTCACCCCAAGGTCTTTCACTGCTCCGGTAAGACAGGGAAGGGCTTAGGCTTAACTGTGGGCAAGTCCCAGGGGTGGTCTCCTCCTGGGAAGGACTCTCTGCAGTGGATGCATGGCACCCCAAAATCGTACCTGGGAGCGCCATTAAGCACCAGTCCAAGGCCGGATACCTCTGTGGTTCCTGCATTAGCTGGAGGGATGCTGTCAGAGGAGGTGGTGGAGCCATGCCTGTCCCTGGTCCCTGCAGGGACACGGTGAGAGTACCACAGTCAGGAGACCACAACTAGGCATGTGCAGGGAGTCTGGGGATCAAGGATACCAATAAGCAGTATCTTACTCCATTTTTTTAAAAACAACCAAGTGAACCATAGCTGTTTAATGGAGGAACACAACCCTCAAACCTAGCACAACTCATCTTCCCTTGGGGACACTGCCCTTCTGGACACTTCTGCTCTCTCCTTGGCAGGGATGCTGTTTTAGCAGTTGGATAAATGCCATATGTAAATCCTGCACTGCCTGTCATGTAAGTAACCATGGCAGATGTTCAAACCTGGTCGCACCTGGCACTACCTGAGAGCAACAGGTTCATGGAGGCTGGTGGCTGGGAGGTGACACAAAGTAGCTTGTGCAACAGGGCTGCTTATGAGCACCTGGAACATGGGAGGGATGAGGTTTGCTTCACTCTAGCCTAGGGATCTCACCCTTGCTCACGGTGCTGCGTCCCTGTGCTGGCATCCAGTGTGAAATGGCACAGGGGATGTGCCAACAGCTGTGTCTTCAGGGCACTCCTGTACCAGTAAACACTGGGGTGTTCAGGGGTGCTGGGGTTTTTTTTGTTTTTCTATAGTGTTGCAGACCAGGTTTTAACCAGTTAATATAAATGAGCTAATTCAAGGGCACTGGAGAGCAATTTTTGTTCCTGTTTGACCTCTTAGGGGAGGCAGGGCAGTGACAGAAGCAGGAAAACCAGCCTACAGCAATCAACGGGTGACACACACATGGGGATGCCAATTTCAGGCACTGTTCTTAAATCCTAGGGTGGCATTTAGCTAATTCTGGCCCCTCCATTTGCTGTCAGTCTTTGTGCCCTCTGTGCTACTCTGGTAGACACAGATGCCCTGTATTTACCATAAACATGCTGCTTAAGACCAAGTGGCAGCTTTCTCTCAGGGGAGCCAGAACACTGCTCACATTTAACACCTCAAAGGTAACAGCACTATGGTCATGTAAGCCCAGGAAGCCCTGGCCACGAAATCTGGGGTGTGGCAGAGGTACTGCTCACTCACAGCTTTTAAAATGTCATCTTCAGCTGTCAGCAGCACCACCTTACGCTCCCAGTGACTGCTGTAAACGTGACTCAGCCCTGACTCACCAGTGTGAGTCGCACCCACCCAC
>VZTJ01002466.1:2139887-2178920 GCA_013397795.1 Orthonyx spaldingii | reverse complement strand
CACCCACCCACCCACCTGCTGTGCAAGGAGCTGTGTCCACCCGCTCCCCATCCTGTCCAACCCTCCCTACACGGCCTACGGGCAGGAAAACAAACTCCAAACACAAAATCTTGGCCAAAAGAGAAGCTGCAGCAGTGCTGCTGATCATTAGCCATGTGTCAAGAGGGGATGCTGCCCTTTGCTCAGCTGGGAGAGGATGGTGGTAAGTAGACAGGAACATTTTTCTTTCCACTGCTGCTGGGGATCCCTGGATTTAACTACAGTAGAAAATCAGGGAGGAAAGCAGAGATGGAGCAGGATGGACCTGTTGCAGTTGAAGCATACCCAGTGAACCAAGCTAAAAGTCATCAGGAGAAGACAACCAGTCTTGCTGCAGCTTCAGTCCCTGTAAGAAACCTCGTGGAGTCTGAATTTATGCTAAACTTCTTTAACCATTATTATCACAACCATGTGAAACACAGCATCAAACACTCCGGACAGTTTGGACAGCGTAAAAAGGAATGATTGATTTTTTTCTTCCCAAGAAAACCTTTCTTTTAAAAAACCAAACTGAACAAACAAAAAAGCAGACATAAAAATGGTTTTTTTTTCTTAAAAGTAATAATTATAATACATTAGAAAGAGTCATGGAAGAAGCGTTCCACGCTGTAAACAAGAATAGCAAAAAAAAAGAAAAGCAGATGGTAGCCAGGCTCTCAAAGTGCACGGCCGAGAAACCCTGACCTCAACCTCCGGCCCCTGCTGGAGCTGGGTCCCGTGGCTCCTGCTGCCTGCCAGTGCTGCAGCCACTCAAAGTGCTCAATCACAAACAAACAACACAAAGAAAAACAAACCAAACCTAAAATAACCCAAAACCACAGCGTTGGTCTTTACCTCTACATGGAAGGCAGCGAGGTGTCATCTCAGGGCTGCAAGGCCAAGGACGGGGGGAGCTGCTTTCCCACATTTGCTCACAGTAAGAGTGGTTTTTGCGGAGGGGTTGAGACTTGCAGGATGTTGTGCAGGGCTGCAGGTGGCTTGGGTTAGGTAATTTGTCCTGCTGAGCTGCCACCCTCCTCCTTTCCTATTCCCAGTGAAAAAGCTGAGGCTGGGACAGGCCTTGCTGCACAGACCCACCACGGCTGCAGCTTTATCTGCAGCAAGAGGCAGAGGAGGAGACAGGAGTGGGCATCTCCTTGGGGATCATGCATTGATGTGCTCAAGTGAGAGCATCACCAAGGACAGCAATGCACCTTGCTGGTTCCCAGTCAGCTGGGGCAAAGGGCCTCTCCCCAAACCTACCAGCTTTCAGAGCCTGCAGGTTGGAGAAGGGTTTCTTAGGTGGCAGAGTGAGGAGCTTGGAGACCTTCCCAGCAAGAAGAACACTGGTGGGAAAGGGGAGCCTATGTCCAAAAGTTCCTGAAACCAGGTTCTGGTTTCCTCCAGGCCTGAAGATGACTGAGAACCTTGCTGCTCATTCCTATTAGGGCTTAGAGGGAAGGACAACCCTCACCCCTTGTCCCCTCAAAATTCATGTTGAACATCATGCACCAAATGCCATACAATGAGTACTGTGCATTTGACAGCTCTCCAAAATTAGAGCAAACCACCTTTTTAAATGTTAATACTGTGAGACATCCCAGACGCACACTGGGTGAGGAGTCCGGGTGCACAAGCAACATGATGTGCAAAGGCTGTGTGCCTGAAAATGAGGGAAAATAGGTCAAAACAAGGGGAAAGAGGTCTCACCTCTTGCATGCATGATGCTCAGATGTGTTAGAAGGAGTCCTATGTGGGCTTCAGGGAGAGGACAGAGCCCCAAGCTACAGAAGCCAAGCTTCTGTACCAACAGCTCTCAGATGCTTCTTGTTGCTTCCCAGCGAGCTCCTGTGGCCAGTGGGCTGCTAGCAAAAGGCAATGGATATCTGTCCTGAAATACTGCTCAGGTATTTTAACACACAAATACGTTTAACTATGCACAGTTATGGAAAAACATATGCTAAATTAAAAACAATTCAAGCACCGTTGTCCGAGAAAGGACCTGTGGTGTCTCAAAACACAAATACTGAACATTCAAGAGCACTTTTCCTCAAACAGCAACGCTCGACTCCTCACAACACCCCTGCGAGGTAGCTAATAGGGTTATCCCTGCTCTGCAGAGGAAGAGGATGGGCAAGGTTGGAGGCTCAGTGGAAGATGGGGTCTGGGACAGAGCTGGGGTTGCAATGAAAGCTGAGGGTGCTGTGGTCTGGCTGGCTACATCCAAACAAACATCCGGTGCTTCCTTTGACACTCCCTGCTGCAAACATAAACCACCACATATACACAAGGCAAAACAAACCCTGATAAATCACAGAACCATAGAATACGCTGAGCTGGAAGGGATCCACCAGGATCATCAAGTCCAGCTCCTGGAACCCACAAAGTAATTTAGTGGAAGTTTTCTGCTGGCCTTTCAGGTAGGCTTTAGATCAAATTATGCAATTGAAGCAGCCTGTGAGATAAAAAAATAGTTTTCAAAGGCTCCTTAGAACTTAAAGGAGCTTTTGCCCAGGGTCTCTGCTGAAAGGATGGGAATCCCACTTGCAATCCCACCTGAGGTGGCACTTGCAGCCACCCCTTCTGGACAGCAAAGTCAAAACTAGCATATCTGGACTACTTCCTGCTTTTTCACTGATCTGCCTTGCTGATGAAGTCCCTTCACCTCTAGGGGTGAAGTAGATGCTGGAACCAGAATTTTGGACCAGCTCTTTCCACGGTGTGTCTCCCCAGATCCCTGCACACCTCCAGCCAATGGCTTGGGCTGTGCAGCAGCGGCACCCTGCGATGGGGAGGGACGGACAGGCCTCTAGGACTTGGTGCACAAAGGGCAAGCGGGCATGTGGGCACCCATCATGTCCAAGTTTCCTTCCTGTTAATTCTGTGTGGGCTCAACCAGAAGGGCTAAGATCAGGTTCTGGGCAATGTGCTCCCCCTTCCCCAATTCCTATGCCCTTTCCACCCTGACACTTAACTTACTCAAAGCAAAAGTGGACTTATCTGGAGCACTGTGATTAGATGCCATCACACCTCCAGCAGCTTGGTAGTGCAGGCAGGTTTCCCAAGCCAGCAACCCCTTTTCCTGTCTGGGGAACAGAAAGGCAGCGAGCCCGCTCGCCGCACTGGCCCTGTGAGGGAAAGGCCAGCAGAAAGGGCACTCAGCCCAAGAGACCAGGCTCCATCTTCATCACTGTCCTTGTCACCTTGAGAACCTGGGAAAAAACCACTCTGCTGGCAGACCCCCATCGGGGTGACACCAAGGAGACGTCCCAGGGATTCAGCAGCTGTTAAATCTGTCCTCCTGGACACCATCCACCATGGCAGCAGCAGCCAGATACAGCCGGACGCTGCTTTGTGGAATTGCATAGAGGGGGCAGCGGGCTGCCGGTGTCCTGCCAGGATGCCATGGCACTGCCTGGAAATCCTGCTGCCTACAACTGCAGGTCTAGGATATGAAACAAAGATCTATTGCTACAAAGGCCTTTGAAAGCAATGCTGTGGCTGCACCAATGGGGCATTTTAAAGAAAGCATTTTGGACTCCAGCACCTTGTTCCTGCTTCCTTGGTCATGGGTTCCCACAGCAGGCAGGAGCAGGAGAAAACATGCAACACACTCACCAGCCCTGCCTCTTCCCCCAAGCAATGAGGCTTGGGGAGCTTTGAGGAACAAAAAATGAAAGCATTTTCCAATTTGTCCATAGGAAACATGCAAATCCAATCTGCTGGTGTCTCCTAGCGCTGGTGGCCACCGCTTCGTCTCCTAGCTAGGTGCTCGTACCAAAGCACAGCTTGACGTGCGATGGTGCTGTGCTGTCACCCCAACAACCCTGCTGACAGAAGGGGATCCTGAAAATGGGGCAAGGGTGCTTCTCCAGAACCTGCTTCTTCTCCCTCACCTTCCCATTCCCCATCCCCACTAGAATGTCACCGATTTGGGCAGCTTTGCCAGGGAAGGAGAGCCTGAAAGGAAGCTGTTCTCTGAGCGGGATTTGGCAACCTGCGGTGGTAATTTTGGTTTGGGGCTCAGCGGGGGCCGTGGGGCTTTCAGTGCATGTAATGGTTTTGGGAGGCTTTTCTGGGTCTCTGTCTCCTCCGGGTCCGGTGTAAGAGGTGGCACAGAGGTGGCGGGCAGGGGATGTCCAGTCTCCGAGAGAGGCAATGCCACCTGCTTTCTGTTCAAGAAGTCCTGCTCTGTCGCATGGGCCAGGTGGAGGGGAGTGGTGGTTTTGATAATGACATAGGGGCTGTTCCCTTCCACCACAGGGGAGGGTGCCTGCTGGGCGGGGCAGCCCTCAGCCAGCCCAGCTGCCTCCCGCTCTCTGCTGGACAAGATGGGCACACTGCCCCCCGCCTGTCTGTGTGCGGGCAGCGCGCCCACGGCCTCGCTGGCGCTGCCCAGCCCGTTGTGCTTCAGGCTGAGGAGCTCTCCTGTGGATGCAGCCTTGGATGCCGAGCGCTTCAGGCCTGTTTTGTCCGGCAGCTTGTCCGGCAGCACCGCCCTGCGGTGCCTGTCATCCGCTGCCTCCTCCCCGCGCTTGCTCTCAGGGGAGCCATCACTCTGTGACGTGCACGAGAGCCGCCGGCAGCCGGCTGGCAGAGGATGGGGGGATGCATCGAGCACTACATCTCTGCTCAGGGCAGATGCCTGTTCTCCTGCCGGCAGGGCAGCGGGATTTGGCTGCCACACTGCATGGTCCGTAGTGGAAAGCTCAGCGGTGCTCGAGTCGGGAGGAGCTGGCCTGTTTTGGAGAGAGGAGTCTGAGGAGCTATGCTCAGCTGGAGCATGGAGGGAGACTCCATGGTCCACCACGGCACAGCCAGGAGCAAGAAGAGGCTGCTCTGGAGGCAGGACCGTGGGCAGGAGGTGTTGCTGTGCCTGTGTCTCGCTTGCCTTCAGAAGAGAGGATGGCTGCCCGTCCACGATGGGCTCCACCTGACCCTCCTCATCCAGTGGCCGCCCACTCGAAACAGGCACATTCGTTGCTTCAGCTGCTTTGCTGCCCTGGAAGGTGGGAATCCTCGCTTCCACCACCGTCATTCCTCCCGGTGCACTAGGAACTCTCTGGGGATGGGGCTCCCTGTCTGGGGTGTGCTCACCCACCCGGCCATTCTGGCCATTGGCCGCTGCATTTTCCTTTATGGCTACTGGATTGAGGGAGAGCTCCAGGCCCAGGGGTTTCCTTGGAAACTCCTCAGGCTTTGCTGCATTGGAAGCAGAGAAAACAAAACAAAACCCAAACTGTGCATCAGTTTGCTTTTGCACGCCCTGAATGTGAGGAAGACAGATGCTTCCACCCAGCAGGTGCCAGCCCTTCTGGGCTGCCCCAGCTCCCAGCCACACCATCGGGATGCTCTGGTGCCTGCTGAGCTGCCCACCTTGCCCTCTACCCACCTGGTGGGGGCAGGTCAAATTTCATCTTGCGCAGTTCAGTCATTGACACCTGCAGCTGCTCAATGACAGCATCGTCCTCATACTGCAAGGAAGCAGCAATTTTCTCCTGCAGAAATTCACGTAAATCTTCCAGTGTCATCTTCAGCAAGCGCTCTGGGGGATGAGATAAAGGACTAATGGCAGTGGCACAGACAAATTTCAGGGTAGCACAAGTGTGGGTTACACCATGCTTTGGTTTTATGTGGGATTCTGCTGCTATTCCCACTCCACAGTGAGACAGCCTGAATGCTTTTTCCTCTCTCCCACCTTCCCACTACTGCTCAGGGTCATCAATATATGTATAAATCCATGCCATCTGAGCAGTAGCTCCGCAATGGCAGGACAATGGCAGGGCTGGGAGTTGTGCTGATGAGGATGCAGGTTTTGGGCCATTTCTGGAAGTTCTCACCAATGCCTCTAGGAGGAGGAAAAGCTCCATGAGACAGCCCCTGAGCGTCAGGCTGAACAGCCACTGCCAGCAGCTGCCACCACCAGCCAGCAGGCAGGGATGCAGGAAGAGGTGCTGACCCTTACAAGGGTTGCAGACAGGAGTGGGATACAGGCAGGAACGGGTTGGAGGGAGGGATGCCAACGTACACTACACATTCCTCAGGGAGGAGAGTTTTCACAGTCAGACTGAAACATCTGCCTGCCTCCCAGTTTCCTACTTTTTACAGACAAATAGGATAGCTCAAGATTTATTTCTGGATAGCCTGTTCTTATTTAACTGAAGGAAGAATAGGGTGGCTGTTTGCAGAAGCCAAAACATGCAGTGCCATAAATTCTGCTGGCCCAAATGCTCTCACCACACAATCCTGCCCCAGATGAAGGCCAAAAGAGTGACAGAGCAAGGCTTTCAACTTACGGGAGTGAAGGGATTCAAAGTTACAAAGATCTTGAGGTAGAAACATTACTGCCTTAGTGTTATGCAAGAAAACCAGGTTTTGATAATTTTAGAAGTATATTAATGGATTTACTTGTCCCTCTACAGACTTTTCAGTTGAATCACCACATAAAGCTCTGCAGACAGATGGGCTGCTGTCTGTATTGTCCCTAAAAGCAACTTGTGGGGCACAGCACACAGGAAGAGGCAGCTGGGAGCATTTCAGGTGTGGTTTCTGTGTGCTGAGCACAGCAAGTCAACACTTGTGGCATCTCATTTCCTCCCTGGGACTGTGCCTTTTGCACAGGGCACCAAGCAGGCTGGAAGTGGCCAGCAAGGCTTTTCAGGTCAGCAGCACAAGGGTGGCCTAGCACGGTGCCACCACAGCCATAGGGTCAGGTGGGACCTTACTTTTGTGCAGTTTGAGGATGGTGTAAGCCATGGCTGTCAGCACCCGCTCCCCTTCCAGGATGTAGATATCCCACAGCCGCAAGGTCAGGGTGAACGGGGTCTGTTTCAAACACACAAAAAAATGCACAAATGGAATGATGAAACAGAGGCTGCTGCCATCACTGCATCCCCTTGCACCAAAACACATCACAGGGCTACGTTTTGCAAGTCAGGAATTCATCTAAAGCACAAAAACGTCTTTTATCATCTATGGTTTTGCCGTAAAGCTAATGAACTTGGGTGGCTGAGGAAATATTTAAAACCCATCCATGAATGCAAAAAAAGGAGAAACTTTCCTCACAAGCATGCCACCATGTGGATTTCCCTACCCTGGAGGGAGCATCATCATCCTCTAGCCTTGCAAGCACAAAAAACACCTGTATCCACCCAGATTCCCCAGAAGGGCTATTTATGGGACAGGTCTGAAAGCCCAATGATTGAATGCATCACTGAGCATTAAAAAATCACTCATTTGGTGTCCCAAGAAGAGGTCTTCCTTATATACAGGCTTATTTCTGCCTGCTGAAAACACCTCTGCAAGAGGTTTCATTTGCACCCAGACCCAATCTGACAAACACGACTGAACTGATACCAAAATGATGGAGCAGTCCATACCTCCTAGCAAACATCTAAGGCACCTCACCAACACAGAAATTAATATTAATCCTACTGAGACATTTAGGATGCTGCACTTACTCTCCAGAGTTTGGCACAAATGCTCATTGCAGCTCTTTTACCACGTGCTACTGCAGGTAAAGGGATTTTGCATTTTATACAGTTTTTAGTGGCAAAAGCAGTGGATTCCCTCTCGTGAGAAAGGGGCCATCCACTGTTTTATAGAAAATGGGGCAGCAGAAAAGTGAGACTGGAGCACACAGATGTCCTAAATATTAGCAAGTCTGGACATTGCATTCAAGTCCAGCAAGCACAATGCTGACCCTAAAAATAAAGTAGTCTTGGCTTGGGACTAGCAAATTAGATCTGGACAAATCAGGGGAATTTTCTCATGCTTTCACATGTTTCCAGTCCAAATCTGCTCCTTTGCCTGCAGCTGCTGCACTGCTATTTGTTGAGGTTTGTGCCCCCAGCTCTTTTTCCTATGTTGTTTCCAGAGCCAAAGTGAGGTTAATTGCCTTTGCAGCAGTGCCAGTGGGCAAGAGAAAGATCTCTCCCAACTCTGAAGTTTATACTGCTGATGCTGAGCCATCTCTTGGTGACTGCTTGTGATGAGGCAGCAGGAATTGGCTTGTCATCAGTGACATGCAGTTATTTTTAGCTTCTCTCTTATTAATCTTTTGCCTTGTGAGAGTGTGCATAATATCCCACCTTATAAAATATTAACACCTTCAAAGTATGATATTTACAAAAAAACCCAGGCAGATTAACCATGCATGCAAACAGCAGAGCAGCAAAAAAACCCCCAGAGCATCCTCACCCGGTCAATGAAACACTGCAGGAACCACTTGGTCGTGTAAATCCCAGTAGTCATCTGCTCCTTGTCCTGGGGGAAGACAGCAAAGAGAGACAGGCATTTCACCAGGCTGGTTACTGGAGTTTCAAGCAGCTCTTAAAGCTTTGGGGGAGGTTGGTTGGTTGGTTTACGTATTCTGGAGTCTGGGTGCAGGATGTGGCTGTGGTTCGTTCCCCATCTCCCAACAAAGCCCCTGCTTTAAATACTTGTGTTGAAGCCCTGCTTTGGCCCTTTGCCCAAGACATGCAGTGAACCTGATCCTCGAAATGGCCAGACTTCAGCCACAACATTGGGGAGGGATTTCTGGGAGAACCTTTTCTGGCCTAATACCTACTCCAGAGATTTACAAAAACCTTCCATGAACCCAAACCATTCACTCCTTGCAGACTACCATTTTTGTTTCCACAGCAATTTCCATGTGAACCTCTCAGAGCACAGTCAAGCCAGCTTTAGAAGCACCACCTTATTTGCATGGCATGACTGCTGCAGGAACAGGACAGCCTGACGGGCTAAGGAAAACTGAAAAACCTCACCATCATCACCTCGGTCTAACACTTCTCCATCTGGTGCCCAGTGCTGGGATGCACAGAGCTCTGCATGTTTGCAGAGCTGACATGACCTCTGCTGCTAAGCCAACAAAGCAAAGGGGATGGGAAGAGAAAGAAGCCCATGGGATCAATGGCCGGCTCCAGTCTTTGCTTTTGGCTGGTGCTGTGCACCTGGAAGCCTGGAGAGCCTTTGGAAGCAGGAGGAATGAGCAGCTGAGTTATTCCTATCCTCTCCCCTGCCCATGACTATAATTAAATGAAAACCTAACATGGCTCTGTTTCACTTTTACAGCCTGGGCTGGATCACTTACATCATGAAGCAAGAGCTGTTGCAGATGATGGTAATACAAACACCTTTTTCTGGAGATGTGGGCCACCAAGTGCCTTGGTAAAATAAGAAAACTTTAGGAGTCTGGCCACCGAACACCAACTGTCTACACCAAATGCAAGCAAGGCCAAGGCAAAAAAAAAAAAAAAAAAAATGGGGGGGAGTAGCAGGTGCTGCAAAACAGTGGCCTGGATGTTAGACTGCAGTTGGTGTGTCCTGCAGATGCTCCTGCAGCCACCAAATGGGCCTGTACCATCTGCTAGAGAGAAAAGCAACTGGACGTGCCCAAGCAACAAAACACCCAGCAAATCTTATGTGCCTCCTGACTTTAAATAACAGCAAGGCACTGGAAGCTAATAATTACTGAGATAAGACTCCAGACAGACCAGCATCAACCTTTGGGCTTTGCAGCTGGTGTAAGAACACAGCCCTGCCTCACTGCTGTTCCTCCTGCTGCAGGCTCTGTAAGCCTTCCTGCCTTTCCTAGGGAAGCCTTTAAATTTTAGCGGTCCCTCCACTAATGATGACCAGCAAGCAAACGATTACCATTTGCCTCAGCAAGATTTGGGCAACCCATTTAATAAATGCCTGCCTCTGCAGCTGAAGCAGTCCTACATGGTTAGAAATACGTTCAGCTGTGCATCTGTTCAGCAGAACACTATATGAACTGCTTTATCATTAAAATGTGGCACTGTTGTAGGAAGACTGATAGCAAAGAGATACCATGTGCTTCTTCAGTTTGGGAAACAGTTTGTTTAAAATCTGCTCGTGGTGGGCTTGAAACCTCTGCAGCTTCGGGAACCCAGGAATGAAAAAACCTTAACAAGAAACGACAAGAGAAATAAAAACAATCAGGAAAGCTCTGGAGCAGTGACAGGAATAGCCTGATTTTCTATAAACTCATCTCTTGCATTGCCTGTTGAAGTTGGCTGAACCACAGGGTGCCCAACTACCTCCTTTTCATCCTCCCTTCCAGAGGAAAGGCCACCCTTCACCCCACCTGGGCAACAGGACCCTCAGACCAAGCCCAGCTGGTCCTTCTCTCCCAGCCCCACAGGGCAGGCCCGCACAGCTCCCACTGCCTGCCTGCGACTTGGCTTGGCCAAGAGCTCTTCGAACACACCTCAGTGCTTAACAAGGTTCAGAAAAAAGCTGAAGATATTTGAACACCACAAGCTTGTGCAGTGCCCTGTAATCTAGTGGGACACACATTTAAGACTGTCCAAAGCTATCAAGCCATAAGGTTTAGCTCTCTGCCCATAAAGTAACCCTCTGTGCATAGATTAATGTTAACCACAAGTAAGATGAAAGGATCTTTAATGTGTTTGAAGTAAAATAATACACCTCACATTTAGTAGAATTACATCCACACTTAGTGTGGATACTCTTGGATGTACTTCTGTGAGACTTCTTATAAACTCATAACCTTGAGTTAATTGACTGCCAAGGGCAAGGTACCCTAGAGGGAAGATAGCACTTCTGTGAAAGTGTTAATTACTGAGCGCTAAAGCTCAGTGTGGATAAAACTCGGTTTTTTGATAAGAACTTGCCTGCCTCCAAGAGTGAAGTTCAGCTCCCTAGTCAGGCTCTGCATAGAGTTAAGTCTCACCCACTTTAATTAAACAGGTCTGTGAGGAGAAACAAGGCTCTACTGACCAACCTGAACAATCTTCCCTTCCTCTGCCAGACACCCCCTGTCCACAGCCCAGCCTTACCGTGCATGGCGTGGCGCTGGTTGGTGAGCAGCTGTGCCAGTGCCCAGAACGCATCCTCTTCATTCAAGTACATCAGGAGGATGGCTGCAATCTGGCTCATCCCTTGGCAGTAGCTCACTTCCTGCAACAGTCAAGAGGGGCACACGTGCTGCCATGCTGGCAGAGCCTACCATAAAGCTAAAGCTGCCTGTACTTCCCTCTCCTCTTCCAAGGTCTGTCCCCATTTCAAAGTCTTTACCGTTTATGTCCAAATTCACAGCTCCCCTATGTCTACAGCATCTACCATGTCACTGACTCGCAGAGTAGTCTGGGTTGGAAAAGGACCTTTGAAGATCATCTCATCCAACCCTCCTGCCATGGGCAGGGACAACTTCTACCAGACCAGAGTGCTCAAAGCCCCATCCAAATAGATTTTGAACACTTCCAGGATAGGGCATCCACAACATCTCTGAGCAATTATTTCCATGTCTCACCACATTCATTGTAAAAAATGTCTTCCTTATGTCCAATCTATCTTTAGGATGACAAACAGCATGTGGCTCCAATGCTGTTTTGGATTCCTTCAGTCATACAAGCACTGAAGTAATTAAGCAGTAAATAAATCTGGTAAGCATTTATCTGGCACGAGGGAGGCTCCTTAACTAAACCCCGAGCATGTTCTGGGACAACTGTCCCCTCCTGGAGGTGGAGGCAGTAGGTTCAGCTGCTAATTTAGGCTTATTCTGCCTGTGCCCTTCAGCTAAAAATGACTGGTTTGCTGTACTAAATCAGTGTTTTCAACAAGGATGCCATTTGGGGTACAACAAGAAGTCAGAAACACAACAGACTGCCAGAAGACTAGTGTTGCTGAAAAGCCAAAGGGCAATCCCTTGCTTTTTACTGACACTCACCCAAACTGAATCTGCCAGATGTCATTTACCAGGTGACAAAACGAACAAGGGAATGAAACAACTGTGCAAAGATTCTTGTGCTGCCTGAGAGTCTTGCAGCTCTCTGTACAAGCCAGTATTAGGACTTAAAATTGGAATTACCACTGGCTAAATATGTGTGTGTGTTTATTACATATATATACACACAAAAATATATGTCTACACAAATATACAAATACATATAGAGAGCTTTTCTTTAAATCTTTACATATATATATATACATATATAGCACAATGCTCTTCATATTAACTGGACTTAGTACTTACAGTGTTATAAACCGAATATGCTGACAGGACATGGAAGAGTGCCTGTTGCCTGGGGAGAAAGAAGGATATTACAACACCTGAGCATGAGGTCTCCAGCTTCATGAGCACACCAGTGTGTACACACAGAGAGCAAAGATTCTGAAAACACCCAACCAGTTGGTACTTAAGGCTTTTGCAAGGAGCAAGGCTCACAGAACCAGAAATCACGTTCCTCAGAGACTGTGTAGGGCCACCAGGTGTGACTTATCCCAGCGACAAATTCACTTTGTCAAACCTCTCCAACCCTATCTGTTGTGGAGACCCCATCCCTCCCAGATCCTGATGGGCCCACCCCATCATCCTAGCCATCCCAAATCAAGCCCTCTGCAACTGACCCTTGGGGAACAAGGCACTGCAACAGGTTGTTGTCTAGCTCAAGAACTGGGGCTGAGCCTGGTCCAGTGTGGACCTCTCTGAAGAGAGCCTCAGCAGCCCAGCACCTGTGGGTCGCACTTGTGGTGATGGTTTGAGGAGAAGGCCAAGATAGCTTTGCTCCTCCTGTGAGCTGCTCTGAGCCAGGGTGCTGCTGGCAACCCTATGCCAGGGGACTGCTGGCCACCCCATGCAGCTCACCCCTCCCATATGCACTGGCACCACTGTTCATATAGCCACGGAAGCCTTCCATACTCACTTCACTCCGTAGCGTTCCCGAAACATGATGTGGTTTCGGAAGGTGCGGTTAACATCCAAATCTATCTGCTTGATTTCTGATGAAAAGCTCTTGGCTTGTTCTTTCATTTGCTGGAAGGGAGAGGGGCAGACAAGAGGCAAGAATCAGACACCATCTCAGCCTGTACCTCTCTCCACACAGTGAGAAGGCAGGATTCCTACAGCAGGAGGGGCAGCTGGAGAGCTGCACAGAGCTATCCAGACCAGGGGACACTGCTGTCTTGCAGTGAGCAATGAACTGCAGCCTGTGAGCCCCTCACCCCTTGTCTGTGCTGCAGGCCCAGGGAGAAGGGGACAACCCCACACTCACAGCCTAAGACAGCACCAGCTGTCAACCCAGCTTTCGCCCATCTTCCAATGCGGATAACTGAGTTTTCAGAATCTAAAACCTTTCAATTCCACTCTGATTTATTTTGATGTCTTTGCCTGGCTGGTTGTCATAAAGCATTGAAACCTCTGTTGATCCTTAAGGAACCAATATGCGGATGTACACAGCACTCTTAGCTTTTCAGAGGCTCAGTCATAATAAAGTCCAAACTGTTATGACAGACTCTGTGAAGTGATCTCCAACTACTACTTTCCCTGCAGAAGGGAATCATGTTATGTTTAAGGAGTTTCCACTAGAAAAGCAGTCCCGGAATATTCCCTTGGACTGGTACAAATTTTAAGAAACCGGCAGAGTCCAGAATAGAAGCTAAACTCAAAGCCAAGAATCCCCATGTTCCCCCTCAGGCCGGCTAATCATTTAAGGCAGCACACACAGAAAAAGGACTGAACTCCACTGCAAAAAAATGAAAATTCAAACAAAAGTTTAAGACTACTTCAACCAATTGTGCCCTCAGAGCCCTAAGATGAAGATGGTCCATGGACAAATCCCACTGCAGTCCCATTTGCAACCCACCATTCAGCTCTGTACTGCAGTAAGGACCATTATGCTACAGCTAAGCATCTCATCTCACAGCCTTCAGACACTACCAGTGATCATGCCCTCCTTCTTTAATGTCTCATGGGTTAATTCATGAAGAAAATACGTTTTGTAACTGTCTTCAGGCCCACTGAGATTCACCAGCAGGTTGGAGGCAGCAGATATGAGCAGCAAGCCCAACTTGCCTTGAGCCCAGGGTCAGGACCCCTCCTGGCTCAGAGGAGACAGAAAATAGAACATCTGGCACAGATACTTATCATCTGCTCCAGCAGCTGCCATCCTATGAATGCTTGTCGGCCTGATACCAGATGCCTCCAGGCTGCTGTTGACCTCCCAAGGTGGCCACATCAGTTCTGGGAAACATCAGAAGGTCATTAGCACCCACATGTGTCCAGCACAGCCAACACTTAGGACAATCACAACATCTTGGGAATATTAACTCCAGCCTTGAAAGCAGCTGTATGGAGGAGCAACAGTACAGGGGCTATTTTGAATTACTGCCTGCACAGGACAAGTGAGGATAAAAGTGATGATGGAATGAAGATCTGATGAACAACATAATTTCCCTGCTGTAAATACTGTGGTCTCTGTATCCTATTGCTCCTTGCCCTCTGTAAAGCAGGCAGACTACCTGAGAGAATATGACTATTCATGTGCACCGGGTCACTTGAGTTCAAATTTTCCTCTTAAAGGCCCTTTTGTTTTCCCTGCCAGAACCACACAGAAATCTCCCAAAGACTGTAAATACCCTACTTTGGGTATTTTTAAAACCATTGCACATGACTAGCAGGTAGGTCACACAGCACTTTGTCACCTCCATGCACCCAAGAGGCTTTATTAATTGTGCAGACATTAAAAAAGAAACACAGAATGGGTTATTCTCTTTTTTCCCTTGTGTGAGTAACCTGGGGGCTCCACAGATGCTCTGCGGAGCTCATTATCACAGTGAGTCCTGCAAGCTGGTGGCAGAGCAGAGGCTGGAATGCTGAAAGTCCCATCCCAAAGAACTTGTACAAAGCAGTGGGTAAAAGCCAGGATGCATCTGCTCTGTCCCATGGCCAGTATGTTTCTCCTGCTGCCTTCTCAAGCTCCCCTCAAGGCCTCTGGCTGCAGCTAACAAACTCCAGGGAGGTAGAGCATCACACCTACACGAAATGCAAGCAGTAGCCTCCAGGCTTTTGTGCCATGGATCATGCCCCAGGGAGAAATGGGGTGGCCTTGGAACCAGTCCCTCCAAGACACAAGTCTGAGGCTGAGGCTTAGTCCCCTCTTGAAAGCAAAACCGCTTATCCACGACCTGCAGTGAGCCTCTCCTGGAGGAAATTAGGGGAGAGCTAATTACTGGCGGCAGGTGGCACCAAAGAAGAGGTAGATTAAGATGAGCTTGTAGAGGGTTTGCATCCAGCAAAGCCTATTAGCCCTGAAGCTCCTGTTTATCGCAGACCCCTCTGGTGCACAGATAAACTCCTTGCGACTTTCATTTGTTTGGATTGCTTCCCTGCTTGTGCGGCACAGCTTTGAGGGAGGGAGCACAATTTTAATCTGTGTGCTGGGAGAGCTTCCTTATCTGTGCTTACTGTGGTGAGCCCAGCCCGCCTTCCCCCAGCCCCTGCGTGTGCCTCCAGCCCCACGGCACCTTGCCAGCAACATCCACGCTTGACTAACTATAATGAGTGTTAGCATCATCCTGCTTAATAGGCAGGGATTTTTAGAAACACCTGTTGGAAGCAGCACTCAACCTCCTGCCTCTGAAAAATAATTGTCTCCACAACACCCTGATCCTCACCCTAGTACATGATGCAAGATAAATCATAACACAGGCTTGGAAAATAAGTTAATTATCCACCAAGAGCTTCCATACGCTGCCTACGGAAAGCTTTCCCTCACTCTTCCCTGCATCCTTCCCTAAAGATGCAGTAACACTGACAGCAACTGCTCCCAGCTTCCAGCAGAATACATGGAAGCAGCATATTACGGAAAGCAGCCAGCTAACATGCAAAAAGACCCCAGCTTAATATAAACCCATGGATAAAGAGTTGTTAACCTTTGCGTTTTCAGTCTTCACCAAACCAGCTTCATTAACCCATCTAACCTCCCTATCACCTTGCTCCTGTCACCTTTTCCAGGTAGAGCCCATACCTCATATTTTCCTTCATTCTCCTTCTTCATCTTCTCGACATCCAGCAGAAGTGACCAGACCTGGCCTCGCACCTGAAGCGGGATCCCTTTGTACACGCGCCGGCACATCTGCAGGGAGAAAAACACATGCAACGTGAGATGGGTCCTGCTGGTGGCAAACACATTTCCTCCATGGTTTGCTGCTGCAGATCATCAGCCATCTGAGCAGACACCCCAGGCAATCACTTCCTCTGCCTGTGCTAGCACAGAGGGCATCTCCAATCTGATGGATGAGCTGAGCACCTGCATCCATCAAAGACAACTGTTCAGACAAAATCATAGAACCACAGAATCACAACGCAGTTTGGTTGAAAGAGACCTTACAGATCATCTAGTTCCAACACCCTTGCCATGGGACTTCTTTCACTACACCAGACTGCTCACAGTCCCATCCAACCTGGCCTTGAACATTGCCAGGGATGGGGCATCCATAATTTCTCTGGGCAACCTGTGCCAGTGCCTCACCACCCTTGCAGTAAAGTCTTCCTTACATCTAATCTAAGCCTGCCCTCTTTTAGTTTAAAATCGTAGCCTCTCGCAACTGGAGCTACTGTCACTGTGCGGTACAAACGCATCCAACCACCTTCAAAATCCCTCTTCTTTTTCCATAGGGTGTTCCACTTCATGCAATCCAAGCTGATGTAGGAGAAGTACTGCAATCCCCAGGGAACACAAGATCCTAGTAGAAGGTTTTCTGGATATGGGCCTGCCACATTGCCTTAGCACACAAAGCTGAACACCTGCTCCCCTTGCTTTTCCTCTGAGACCCACCAGCTTTTTTATTTCCAACCTGACTTTTTAAGGTCAGCCCCTCACAAGGATATAAAGACCTTAACCATGGCACTGTGCTGGCTCATGGCTTCCATGAGCACAGACTGGTGCTCCTCATCTCCTTACTGTCTTCATGGCAGCATTGTGCCCACCAAGGGCAAAACCCAGGAATAGCAGCCCTTGTCCCGAAGACTTATAAGACCAGCAGGTAAGACAGGAGGTGGGCTTCAAGCAGACAGGCTAGGGGACAGCAAAGAACTAACACCACTATCCCAGTCAAAAAAAGGATATAAAATAACTCTGTAGTAAATTGCAAGATCACCATGTAGGACCAGGAGAACCAGATGTTTGTGAGAATACTTTTCCACTCCATTACGATAAATATTTCAGTATTTCTGCTGACAGAGAAAGTGTCTGTAATATATCCTGATCCTGAAAGTGTAATGGACATTCAACATTTAAAACCCCATCCTCAGAATTTCCCAAATGCTTGCTCTGTCCCAAGTGTGCTTAGCACCAGTTGTGAAGGTCCAGTGCATAGCCAGGACCAAATCCTGCAGAAATCCTTTACCAGATCCTGCCCTTCCCCCTGTACACACCAAATAAGAGTTGCCCCCTAAAAGCAACCTCACCAGCAAGACATGCCCATGGAAGGCCACCATCCTGTTCAACAGCATCCTGCATTTTGAGTGGGACATCAGTAATTCACCATCTGCACACCCAAAGGCTCATGTAAGGAGGTGCTTTTAAGGACAGCAAACCTTCAGGCCATGTGGGACAGATTCATCCCCACAGATGAAAGACTCATTTCCCAAGTCATTAAATCAGGATGAAAGAAGTGCAATGCATCAGGAGACACAAAGCAACAGGATTAGATGAACCACATTCCCAAAGCAGTAGGTGCCCACAAAAGCCTGGCTCCTGCAAGCACTCATGCCTTTATGAAGCAAAAGCTGAGGTGTGATCAAGAAACTGGAATATGTACCAAGTCTGACAAAAACACTAATTCAGAAAAGATTTCTTATTCCCAATGTATTAGAAGAGACTGACTGACAGTTGCCAGGGCATATGATCATACTCAGTTCCGTGGGAAGGAAATAATTTTGTTTTGAATTTCCAGAGCTGGTATTGTTATACTTTAATGAGTGCAACCCTCAGTGGCACATAGTAAATGTCTCTAATGCTTTTCTTTGCACAAGTGCTACAGGAACAGGGGAGGTACAAAACATGCTGAGATGGAACTGAACTGGAATGCCTTCCTGTTATTTATCCAAGGGCCTTCCTCCTCCCACCACCTCCAGACATGAAAGTGATAAAACCTCAGAGCTGTGAGTAACCCAGAAAAAAATGAGCAACTTTTCTTCATCGTTAAACTTGAAGGAAAAAAGGCAAGTTACCTTACAAGTGGTATTTACGCTAGGATGAAGTGACAGGGCTAAGGCAGCACATGATGATAACTCCTGTTCCATGTGACAGTCAAAAACAACCCTCAAGGTCACTCTCTTCTGTCTCATAGACAGCTCAGCCCTTACAGATGGGAAGAGAACACCTAGATCATGTCCCACACAGACTGACAGGCCAATGCTTTGCAGGAAGAACAGACACCATTCCGCTTTACACAAGGAGATGCCGGTGGTCAAAGCAATGGTTCAAGACACTGCAGAACAGCTGTCTCAGCCAAGGACTGAAACCACAGTGTCTAAAACTTGCTCCAGGTTTTGCCATAGGATCATCTTCCCTCTCCAGGCTTTGACATAAAAAGTTCATGGCACAGATGCCATCATCACGCCATCCCTATCTCTCCCCTCTCCATCTATTTTCTTTCTGGTAGATGGGATGGGGAAGACTATGGCAGTATAGACTTGAGCTCGATCTTCCTGCACCAGGAATCTCCTGTGAGAAGTACCCAACCAATTTCTCCAGGTCTTGAACAAGAGGGATGGCGTCACTGCCTTTAAAGACAGAACATCTTTTTGCAGTAGTTAAGACAGTGAAATTTAAAAATATTTGGGAGAGGTGGATTGGTTTTTAAAGCAGAATATACACGTTGCAATTCACCTTCACACTTTGGAGTCTGTCACTGTTAACTTCTCAGACATGTGCATGAATCACCAGGACTGCAACAGCAATGCCGAGATTTTGGGTATGCATGGTGATATCCCTTTCAAACCTTTCCATATACCCAGCATGTGTCTCCAACACCCTAAAGTGGGGGCAGCCCTCCTTCCTCAATTCCTTTAGGGCTCAAAGGGTGATCCTTCTGGAGGGAAACGACTTCTTCACATCCTCTACCGGTGATGCACCAGGGGAAATGACCTGTGTAAATCTTCACCTGGAGTAGTGCGTGAAGCCTCCACCACCACTGTGACCACGACCACCCTGGAGAAGAGGATTTCCTTTAGTGCCACAAAGCCTGCTGACTGATGATGTGGCCATGCAGGACGCTTGGCAGACTGGACACCACCACACATGGCTTTCTTTCCATATGGTTAATGCTCGCTCCCAACTTGGCTGCTGTGCCTGCAGCTGGAGCTCTGTGCAGCTATTCCTGATGGGGTGCCAGCAAAGCAGGGGCGAATTTAAATCCTGAAGCTGATGGGCCATGGGTAGTCATTTACAGTTTACCTTTGCAGGAGAGGAAAATGCTACCTGCCTTTCCAAAATGGAAAAAAAAAAAGCAGGCAAAGCCATCCTGCAGCTCCCAGACACAACCCCCTTCCTTTCCCATGGCATTTGCAGGCAGGAGATCTGACTTCAGCCAGCGCTGGCACGACAAACGTCTGCTGGCTCTCCCTGGCATTAGCAGACTGTTCGCTCTTGGGGGTCTGTGTCAGTCCATACAGATCCCCGATTCATCCTAAACCGCTTTGCTGGCATGCACTGGATTAAGCGCCCTGCACTCCCGTGACCTTAGCAGAGACAAGGCTTCCCCCCTGCACAAAGGCAGGCTTTGCCTAAAAACCAGACATCTATGACCAAAGCCATCCCTCTCTAAAGGTCCCATTCCACACGGCCAGCAGCAAGACGCAGCTTGCAAATGATGCAGAGGTCACATCCTCCTCCTATGACTGATGCTTCTGGCTGAAATCCATTCCAGGGCTACGATGAATAAATTATCCCACTGGTGCAGCACACACAGCACACAGTTTTTTATCTGCAAAACTGTGCTGCCTGAACTGTGTAGATTCTTACATGGCACCAGCAATTTCCTAACCTTCCCAAGCAGAGTCAGGTTGGGGTTTAAACTTGGGTTCAAATCAGCAGCAAAGAGGACACAGACTATGTGAGCCTCCCGGTGCTGAACCCCGAATAACACAGTTTAGCACTTCTTTGCAGGTTTGACATACTTTAACTCTGTAAAACAATGTGGTCCTTTCATGGACTCCTTTATTTTTGTACCCTTTCCCTTGTAGAAGTTCAGCCAGAAAAAGGCACCATTGCATCATTCTAACCCCACCCATACGAGGAATTGTGCTGAGTGTCACTTTTTGCTGATCTTGCTAATGAAATTAAATCAGATTGCTACAAAATGTGTCTAGAACAGAGAGGGAGACAGATCTGAGGCAATGATGAGCACAGGGAGCCCTAGGGCATTACTTTAATTAACATAATCCTATTTGTTGCTCATCCTGAAACAGGTTATGCCAGAAATTATTTCAGTTCCTAGCCAGGCCATTTTAGGCAAGGAACTGCAAAAGGTCTCCCTCTTTTTTTTCAGCCTTATTTCCTATAATCTGTGACAATCATAAGACCCAGACTGCAATCAGCAGCATGCAGGGATGCACACAGGCTGCAGGTAGGGGAACAAAAGCCAAATCTGCCTCTCTCAGGAGATGGCTCATGCCAGGGGTCTGAAAAAGCTGCTTTCTTGCCCACTGACAGTTGGCTGCTTTGGGGTCAATGCCCTGGATGGGTACACAACCTCGCTCCTCCTGCTGGCATTTCACAACACGGAAGATGAGACAACAACCTAAGCCTCAATCAGGTCCTAAGATGCTGCAAAACACCAAGGCCTGCTTGCTAAGTCCCTCTTCATCAAGCACTAGACATGATCAGATGTCTGCCAGCTCCAGCACATGAACTGGGACTGAAAAGGTTGGCCCTGAAGTCCAGGAAGTCCCAGTCTGGAAAATAAGGTGGGTTTCTGCATCATTCAAGCAGAGTCAAAGTCAGGGCAACTTCCCTGTGAAACTGCTTGTGGTTCCTGCAACAAGATTTTTTTTTTTTCCCCTCTAATAAAGCACAGCGTATCAAAATTAACATCAAAGGGAAGGTTCTTGTTTACAATAAGAGGATTTTTTCAAAGATGACATCTTAGTCATTGTTAAAATAACACAGAGTGGCTGCCTTGTGACACTCAAGTTTCTATCATGTCAGCCAAGTGGTGAAAACAAAACTGAAGGAAACATGCAATGCAGATGTGGCAGCCTGAGTGCTCAGAAAAGGAACAAAACCAACCCACTCTGCTTGAGAAAAATCAGATCAAGGGCTTGTCACATTTACTTTAGCTAGAAAAAAACCACACAGCCCTATGATCCCAGCATAAGGTCCTTGAAATGCCACAGCTGAACTGCATCCAGTGGTGGCAGCAGGAATATCTGAGCAGTTCCTGACACAAGAACATGAGGTTGCACACTTCTTTTGTGCCTGTCAGGATCTTTGCATTTGATGGTGTGTGGCTGCTACAGACCTTCCTGTCTGCACTTGCCTTCGTGCAAGGCAGTGGGTGTTAGGTTACACAGAACTAAAACCAAAGCTTCTTTCTATGCCCCAGGGTCACCAGACTGCTCCTTCCCTGCTTGGAGCCAGGCACTGCTTCTGTGTTTGCTGGAAGAGAGGAAGGCCATTTCCAGTCTCCCAGCATGGGACAATGCCACCTCTGTGCCCAAGAGTCATCGAGCATTTACAGGCTGTTATTTATAACATCTTTTATTCTACTACAAGAGCTTTCTGATTTTCTGACTCAAAGACCCTCAAAACCCACTTGCCGGTCTGACTCGTCGCCATCCAGCAGATCTGAAGTGACATCAGCTACAGCGTGCTTAACACACCCACTAATTATCCAGGGAAATCCAAAACAGACAGGGATCGGAGATCACTACCACTCCACAGCACTCATGCTGGATCTTGTCTGCACCCACTGTTCAACCCAGGGAAGACAAGGTGTGCTAAAACCACTCATCATTACCCACCCCAAACATCCTCCAGGACCTGAAGGAATTCCCTGTACTCTGCTGGAATTTGGTGGTTTACCCATAGAGTCACTAACCAATTAGTGCTAATTTCTAATTAGAAAGAACCAAGTCACAGGAGAGCCTCTGATTTTGCCTGTGGAGCAGCACTGATGAACAAAGTAATTAGAACCACCCTGAAGTGAACAGAAAGATTATAAAACCCCAAGCCCACCTCCACCCCATCCCTGCTGTCATTAACATGATTTTGTTTCTGTTTTTTTTTAAGGGTGAGATTACAGCTGGTCTTTGGCTGGATGAACTGGACATGACTCCTGATAACTGGGCAAGGAGGATGCTCTGCTCTGTGTTGTCCCTACAGCTATGCAGACATTCTTCAGAGATATTTCTCTCCACATAGCCCTTTTAACCAAGCTCAAATTTCTCACAAGGACTCCCAGCAGGAGCTAGAAGCAGTCCAGCCAAACAACCCACTGCTCCTGCTAAACATGAAGAATGCAGAGGCCATGGCAACAAGGTAATGCCAGGCTTTAGGCCTCTCCTGTGCAGAGTGCTGCAAACAGAGCAGGTCAGACACAACGCTCCTCTCCTTAGCCAGCAAGGGTCCTGTCATTAGGTTCAAAGGGTTTTTTGTTTCAAGAGGTTTGTAAGAGGAACATATAAAAGATACTACTTATTAAAAACAATTCAGTTTTGCAGTGGTGTTTGATGCAGAGTTTATTTTAACACCAAAGGCAAGACTTAATGTTGGTGTCTCCATTCTTGATTTCCACAGATGGGTGTACACAACATAATACCTAAGTGGCTTCTCACAGGCACAGCTAGGAGCAAAATACAAAACCTAAGTAAAGTTCTAGACAAATAATTTTTCCCTCAGGGAGATGTACAAGAAACATCAACTGGGCCGTATCAGTCACATCTCCCACATCATTTCCAGGAGGTGGAGACACAGAAGCGACCTGTGATGTGCACCGCCCTCTGATCTCACAGGGCAGGAGCCCAGCTGGGCACACAAACATCCCTGCTATGCTCCCACTTGCACAGGGAAGCAGAAGTGCAAACATGCCAGCAGCATTTAGGAAACCCTTTTTAAAGCTATGTAAGTCAGAACAGGACTTTTATGACTGGTAACCCAGAAATTTCTAGGAAAGCTTTAAAATATTAAAGACTAACGAGTAGAATCAGGCAATGTTTCAGAGATCTCTGGTTTCTCTATCGAATTTTGAAAGCCTGACGCATCATAAGAATCTATCACAACCACCCTTCCAGACATACACACTTTCTTTTCCTCCTTACCTTGTCACTGTTTCTGTATTTGCCCCATTTCTTCAGCATCTTAAGCCACTTGTCCACACGTTCGATTTCCTGCTGTTTTTGCTGGTGCAAGGGAGAAGAAACAAGAAAAATTTAAGAAAAGAAAAGAACCAGGAGTTGCCTCCTGAAAACACAAGACTTCATTCTTTTAGGTTTAAACTTCTCTGCAAAGACCTCACATCAGGAATAGGAATAATCCACAGATGCGTGCAGAAATGGATAATTTCAGCACTTGGTAATTAAAAGCAGCATTGGTAAAAGTGACAAGACACATAGGCTTAACATAGAGAAAGCATTCCCAAGAGGAGTATTCCCTGACAATCAAAATCTTTGCAGGTTCAGCTAGTCTCAAACCTATCACTGTATCAGATCAGCAGAAACACCATTTAGTCACAGTTAGCAGGGTCGTAACAGAGGACATGCTCTCATCTCAGGGGAGACAGGATGGAGATGATGGTAACCTACAATTTTCACCATTTCCCTTGCACATGCAGTCCCCTTTACGAGCCACAGCTGCTGAGCACTGTGCCAAAGCAGAGGGAAAAGCCCAATATTGCTTTAAGAGGTGCTTTTTCAGTGCAGTGTGGAGGAGGGAAGATGTCTGACCCAGCAAAATAAAAGCTCCAACAGCTGGGCATTGTGCAGAGTGCCCAACTCTGGGTGAGCAGCAGTGACCAGTGGGTGCTGGCTGCCTGCTTTGCTCTTACTTGCTCACTTGTTTGCTCAAAAAACATTCCCTCCCCAGCTGGTGTGATAAGGATGCCACATCCATGATGACAGAGCTGGCAGCTCTCACCTTCTCCTCCAAGGCGGTGCGGGTTGGCAGCTCCTGCTCGCTGGAAAAGCAAGGGGTCACTGGTTATTCCATGGGCAACAAAGGGTGTGGAGGAGTATGGGGTGCTGCAGCTCAGAGATCACCTCAGACATCTGAGTCCTGGCGACTCTGTGCTTTTCCTACAGCTGTCCCCAGTATGAAAGAGGCAGGGGAAGCACCATCTAAAATCCCACCACCCAACAGAAGCTCCTGGGGGGTAATTAAGCACTGGATAACTGGAAATCCTGGGCACATATCTCCTCTTCAATACACACATGATCAGCAATTCAAAAGGTGGGGAAGCAGAACTTCTGGACAGCAATTGCTTAAAACCCCTCTCCTGCATACAGGATGCCTACTATTATAACTTTTGTTCAGAAGCAGAATAAAAATAGTTCTTTTAAGCACTCTTCCCAGGCACAGGGTGTGCATCTGATTCATCTGCACCTTAGTTAGGATGGGGATTTCCTAAGGGAACCAAAGACGATCAGACACATTGGCTCATCTCTTCCTACAGTTCCCTGAATCATCAGGTGCAAACGCAAGGGCCTCTCCCTCTGTGACACACCATGGTCTTCCACAGAGGCACAGGAGCACCAGCCTGCACCTTCTAACACCAGGCTTGTGGTAGGAAACCATTTCTGAGCCCTGCCTTGCAGCAGATTCAAAACATCAGTGTTTGGACATGCACAGTTCAGGAAGGGGGCCCATTTAGTCTTTCCTCCTGCTTTTGGGATTGATCAAGCCAAGCCACTGAGCAGCTTATGGGAGAGATGCTGGGCCTGTCATGCTCGGTGCAGAAGGATGGTCCACACACACACAGGTCAGAGAGGAAAGGAGAGGGCAGGAGGACTTACTGCAGGAATCCAAACCGGTCTGTAACTTTGTACAGTGTAAAATCGGCATCTTCCCACTGGTCAATCTGAGCTCCTTCCTGCCTGCCCTGAAAGCAGAAAGGACACCTGTCAGCTGGTCCCAGCATCAGGAATGCCCCGGTGCCTGCATCCTGCCCCCAAAGCCCACATCCCTCTCTCCCAAATGATAAGAGGCACAGAGCCAGGAGAGCAAAATCTGCACTAAAGAGCCAAATACAAGGCAGGCCAGAGAAAAATGCGCAAGTTCAGCCTATCCAGCATTCCATGTGTGCTTCTGCTGGAGGCTGGGAAGGGCTGCACATCAGAAAAAAACAGTACTGTTGGGCATAAGCCATCCTGGTGTTAAGGGAGCACTGAAGCAACAGAAGCTCAGCAACTTTGAGCATCTATACTGAGCACGCATGGGACCATCAAGAAACTCCAGGGATGTAGTGAGAGAGTATATATAGGAAGGGAGAGCTGGCATGAAGCCTGATGGCATAAGGGTTACTGGGGCGATGCCTGCAGGAAGGCAAAACTTCTTATTTGATGCATTCCTAATTGATTAAAAAGCTTCAGCCCCAGCCAGTATGTTAGGGAGACACACAAGGCTGGTACCTTCTCATACTTGGCGACGATCTCTGCTTTTTCTTGGGTTATTAAAGACTCTATATCCTTCTTCATATCAGAAGCTGTAAGGGAAAAAAAAGCAGGAGGGAGGGGAAAGGAGATAAGTAAATGTGTACACAGCATGTGAAATATTTTAGGAAAGTGCTAATACAAAAAACGTTTGCTGACAAATTTAGCTTCCAGCCATATCCCACAGCTAAAATTAGGCCAAGGTTGCACAGCTGCTGTACAGAGCATTTGTGGGGCTTGCCTGCACACAGCAGGACCACCAGCTCCATGCACTGGGACACAGCCCAACTCAAGCAGGGGGATCTTGTCTCTGTTCTCAGGCACACACGACAGTATGAAAGACATGGCTTTTAAATGGAGACATACAAACCAGCCACAGAGCCCCGGCTCAGCACAGGACAGGCGCCAGCCGGGCGCTGCTCGGCACAGTGTCCATGTGGATGACAGCAAGGCACTGTGCTCCTGCCCCACCTATGGATGGGAAGACAGGACATGCTCTGTAGGGGCATCCGGAGGCAGATTTAACATCAAAGAAGAAATTAAAAGGAGAAGTTTTTGTCTACTGAAGTGTGCATGAGACAAGTGAATTGGCCTCTAAGTGATTATCTTCTATATACAACTCCAAAAGGAAAACAACACAGCGGCAAGATGTCCCCATCTATGCTGAGACAGATCAGTCTTGGTCTAAGCTAGACCCAGCCTAGGTCCTTGAGGTCTGTGCCCATTGCATCTGCTCTGCACACATACATACGAGTAAGGTAACTTCCCACATCAAACACAACTTGAGTGTTGTCCTGTACAAGCCCAAAGGGGCATCGTCCCTGTCAAGCCATAACTGGTTCCTCATTCACCAAAGGTGGATCTAACACACCAAGGAGAAAACATGGGACAAAACCCCCAGGGAACTGCAGTTCCCAGAGGTGGCTGCAAGGAAGAGGGCTGAGGGAAGGTCCACCAAGTCCTCCTCCTCTGAAATTCTGTGAAGCCACAACGAGTCCAGCTCAGACCACATAACAGCTGTGGTACCACCAAAAGCCAAGCCACCACAGGCCACGTTACCCAAACCTTCAGGCCATTGTAGCTCTCTAATGTAAAGCTTAAACCACTACAAGGAGCCATTCTGACCTCCCTTCAGGAGGAATTTGAAGGGTTCTTCCCATAGGACACTCTACCCCAGATTCTGGCTGAAGATGCATTTCAGCAGCAGTGCTTGACACTGAACGAGCCACAGCAGCCAAAGGCATCACACTTAGGATCATCTGAAGCGTTGGATAAATTGAGGAGAGAAAAAAAACTGGGGGAGATATGATGAGCAAAAGCATCAGCACTCTCCTAGGCTCACCCCACTTGTCTGTACCTTCAGACACCTGCAAGAGACTATTTGTCTCATCTTAACAACTCCTTAATACAACCTGCTCGCTGCCACTGTCTCTTTCAGGCATGGATGGAGATGGCCAAGAGATCCAGCTTTTCCTAACTCTTCATATTGAAAGCAGCCACTTCTCCTGGTTGTCAGCAGTGTAATAGAAATATTATATCTCATGTAATATAATCAGGGCTCTTCCATGACCCATTATCAGGCAACAGCACAGGCATGGCACCACTTTACACTCATCCATTCAGACACTGGAAAAATGCAAGTTCTTCAAATTCACAGCAGGAATGGGTGTATCTTACCCTGTTATTGACTCCACAACCAAAACAGAACAAGGACAGAAATATTAAAGTGTATTTTGTTCTTTTGTATTTCCTAGCTGCAGCTCCGACTTCAAATGTGAACTTTGATCAATACATTTTAATCACAGCTTAATTTTTCAAAGCAGCAAGGTCTGAGTAACTGTCTCACTGTGTCACCCAATATTTCTGCATCTCCTCCTTCTCACACCTCCTGTGAAATTTAGTTCAAAGGCAATTTCATTCCCCCAATTCTGACTTTGTTGTTGTTGTTGTTATGGGGCCAAAAAATTCAAATTATATCTTTTACATGCTGCTAAAAATACAAATATTCTGCAGGCTACAGGGAAAAAATAAACTGTATGCCAAATTAAATGGGCAATTTTTCGAGACACTTGCAAAGTGAAAGCTGTTCTGAACATCTCTGACCACACTCTGTAATAGAATAACAAAGGAAGAGCAACTTGGTACCATGAGAGGATTTACAAAGCAAGAACACATATATTTTGGCATTCACCTTTGCAAAAGCTTCTCTGCAGCCAGAAACACCAGAATCGTGCAAAGGAGCCAGTTTTGCATCTCATGCCTGGAATATGCACATTTGTTTTCTCTTTCTGTAACAGTACAAAAGTCCAAATTTAGGAAAATACTTGAAAGCAGAGAAAATGGTTGATGGCAGTGAGAAGGATGGAGATGGCAAGTGGCTGCACTGGCCTTGGGATGATTGTCAAAGCAGTCTGGAGAAGGAACAGAACATAACTCAGCTCTGTAACAGCATATATTGAATAGGGGTATTTTTATTATTTAATTCTGCACATGCTCAAACTCCAGAGCAGTTTTGACAACATGATGTTATATAGCATTTGCTTGAGGGAAATGACACCTTGTGTACATGGAAACTACTGAGATTTATTTTCTGAAGGATTTGATGAAACACATCATTTTCTACTTGATGTAAACAGGCTTCCTATAAATAGGAACAGTCTGTACTTGCTATGCTTCTCCATATACCTATGTATGACTGCATACTTTCTTCTTTTTAATACACCACTTAAATTACTTTCTCAAGCTTGCCACCCAATTTTCTCCTGCAAGTACTGTATTTTTCTAGTACAGAGATGATTTTTTTCCATGACAAACACCCAAGATGAAGTTGCTATGAACATGAACAGTACGAAAATGTCAACAATGAAACAACGGTATTAGATAATTTACTGGGATATAAGCAACAGAAAGCCCTGAACCATGCACATTGAAATTCAAGCCAAAATAAATTTATGAACTAGTTCCTTTTAAGAAGAATGAGTTGAAAACAGCCACAATCTGTCATCTCACACTAAAACTTGCAGCTTCCAGTTTACAATTTAAGGAAGTAAAAATTAATACCAGCGACAATAAGCCTAAAGATGCCTAATGAAAATGCATGTTACTGCCTACCCTCATTGAACACTATCTAGCCATCAGCAAACCTGAAATAAAATACCCAATTTTTGAACAAAAGCAACTTTCCTTAAATTAATTTCCCAGCTGGGATCTCAAGCATTGGCAGTGAGAAGAAAGTATCTGCATCAAAAATCCAAGACTTCATGTCAAAATAGTTCTCCATACATCAGATTTACTGTTACAACTTTTGCCACAAGTCCTGTATTTTTCCAGTCAGATCTGCTAAGCTCCCGTTGCCCCACATGGGATAGCAGCCGCCGGGACCAGCCTGGCTGGGAGAGGGCAACCTCTGCCCCCCAGGCACAAACCCAGTGCTGCAGCCCTGCTCACTGCCCAGAAGAACTGAGCGTTTCCCATGGCCCAGCAGCTCCTTTTGACACAGCCCAGGACACACACACGTCCCCTGTCACCCCCAGCCACGTTTATAACCATGTCTCACGCTTATAAACCCATCAGCAATCACCCAGCTGGTACCAGATGGGCTTTTGAAAATTAAAATATCAGTAAAATCTCTTCTTAGGAAGCACAAAATAGCAACATGTTCTCAGTCTTGGGCTGGATTTGAGGATATTCTGGAACTCAATTTTTAAATCTTTTGTGCTGTAGAACAGTATCTACTCAAACCATTTGAGATTAAGACTACATGTTTGTAGTTGTTTTTATTTGGCAGAAGGTCATTGAAAAAGCAGAAATGGGTTTAGGTGATCATGTGTTCTCATTCTGAATGTGTCCTCTCAACTTTAAATAGACACTGCTGCTAGGAGAAGAAAAAAAAGGCAAGTTTTGACACACTGTACGTCACCACCACTCTGGCCTCTATCAGAGTGAAACTAGTGCTGTGGAATAAAGTAAAAAAGGTACATACTTACTACAGTCACACCCACAACTGCTGAAACACAGCAAGTCACTGTTCCTGTTTCACGTTCTATTTTAAAAGAACGTTTTAACACAGAATTATATGTCTTTAGCCATCTATGGTATCAGCCTGCAATTTTTCCTTTAGGGGAACAGTTTTACAGGAAAAGCATATACATCTATGCAAGTGAAAATGCTTATACATCTGCTAAGAGGCAAGACCCTCTCACAAGGTACACCTGCAGTCTGCACCACTTCCCAGCAAAGCACTTTTAAAGCTACTACTCCATTGTAAAGCTACTACTAGTTGTGACTCATGCACTTGCACGTCCTGGAACAAACCTGGCCACGCGGAGCAGTGAAAGCAACTAAAGCAAACTGCGAAAAGCAGAGTAAACGCCATCAGGGTTTTTTAAGTGCACGAAACAGGCACCATGACATGCTTCAAACCACACAGACTAAGAGCAACTTGCCCATCCTGGCTGCCTGGTAGAATCTGGCAGTCAGAAGCTGCAAGCCAAGAGGAGCTGTCATCAGAGGCTCTTCTCCCACATGCTCAAAGCCTTTCAGAAGCAAAGCCACAGCATTACACCACTGCACACACCTACCAAGCATAGCCAAAGTGAGCACAGTTTCGGGACTGCTCCCACTGCATCACCACAGCCTGAGGAACCTTCAAAGCCCTCCAGGGCACCCAGGAGGGGCTGTGGGCTGTTACAGGTGGTCACCGGCCCGCCTGGCTGTGTGCCCGCGAGGTGACAAGCCCAGGAGGAAGCGATGGCCATGTGCCACCGACCGCAGGCAGAGCTGCTGCTGCGTGAGAACCAGCCCCCATGAGGAAGTCACCCTGCTCCAGAGGCACTGGTACAGGACTGGCCAGCATCCCCGGCTCTGGTGTTGCAGCTGCTGCAGCATTTTTATACTAGACCCCCACATTTCTATTAAAAAATGGACAATACACTCAGTGCACTTGCATCGAGGACTTCTGCTGATCCCCATGTGCAGATTCTCTCTCATTAACAAGCACAGACTGCAAACATCCTGGCCAGGCACCAGCTTCAAAACACGTCACTGTTCTGTGCATCCCCAGCCTTAGCCCAAATCTGGCACAGGATTACATCCCTGCTACCAGAAAGGAAATCAAGACCTGCACTCGCAAAGTGAATTACGGCTTCAGGAATGAAATTACTATCAAGCAGGATGAACCAAGATACAGGAGATCCTGTTTACATGTTTATTTCCTTGACTACAACCCAAGAGCACACAAGCAACCTTTTTTGTTTGCTTGCTTTATGAGCATAAGGAGCACTAAGCCAGCTGAACTTCAGGAAGGTTTAACTGTCTTGGGCTCTTTGAAAATGACTGCCCATAGATCACTTTAGATGAATCACAGATGTGCTACAGAAAATTCAAATGATCTCCTGTCCTAGTAAACTTGCATTGTATCTGAAACTGCACTGGATGCTGCGCTGGATAAAAACACAGTCACCTCCCTCAGTAGAGGTACTGGGAACACCAAGGGAGAACATCCACTGCAACTCACTGTGATGCCGCCAGCAGTACCCCAACAAGCCAGAGCATTCAGCATCACTGTAGATGAAATCCTGCTGAATTACTAACATGCGTAACCACCGTATATGACAGCTCTCAGGGTGATTCTCATTTGCTCCAGAGCCGGTCTGTGAGTTTGGAGAAGAGAGAACGAAAATACAACCCAGCTCCAAGCAATGTGCCCTTACCTGAGCCTTGTATCAGGTGCCAAGATTCATCAGTTCAGCTGGAGTTGTCCACTCCCCTGAAGGCATCTACCTGGCAGGAGTCAGTTGTCTCTGCTGCAGGGTGGTGAGGACCCCCACTGCCGTTTGACAGCCCACTGGTCAAACGCCCTTTGGCTCACTCACACTGCCCCAGCTTTGCGTGGCTGCTCTCCTCCACCCTTGTCCTCTGGCACATGAGAGCTCACCGCAGGCGGCTGGGAGAAGAGGCAAGGCAGAAGGCAATCCACACTCTCTCGTCCCCCGGGCTCACTGCAAAGGAAATCAGAAGTTGGTCAGTTTTCCAGTTCTGGCAGAGCAAAGGCACCATCCTTTACCAGCACAAGGGTCTTTGAATACAGAGGAAAGGCAGGTCCCATTAGAGCTGGTGGGGAACGAACAGGCTGAAACTGCAGGGCACACAATGGCAGAAAGTAGACTTAGGCTCATTTGTATTGCAAAAAAACCACCTGGTGTGGTTTTTCTGGCCATTTTCCGGCCTGGTTGAGTGTCAGGGCTTCCCATGCAGGTCTGAGAGCCCAACACACCTCTGTACCAGCAGGCACATTGCACCGGTAACTCAGCAGGCAGAATATGCCCCCTGCCCAAGCCAAAGGCACAGTATTACACTCAACTCCAGGTGATCTAAGAGCATGTTGCCCCCAAGAAGGGCTGCAATGGAGGGTTCAGGCCACTCCTTCAGGACATGGGGCAGGCTGAGGCCAATACACGACATCACCAACTTGCATGGCAGAAGAGCTGGCACCGGCCGTGCCACCTGAGCCACCTGCCAGCAGATGCAGTTCTCCCTGATACATCCAAACAGCTGCACAGTCCAAAGGACAGCAGAGCCCAACACAGAGCCATCACTTATAAAAACCAACTTTTAGTTCTCACCTTCAGCAACTCAGAGAAGCAACACACTACTTCCACAAGTGTGAAATCAAGACATCATCCCAAATCATGATGCTCTGCTTGAAGCCAGCAAGCACCAGGGAGATGAAGCACAGCTCACTTCCATCATGAGCTGCCACTTTAAGAACACCACCTCTCTTCCAATCCCCCTCACAAACACCAGCAAAAGGACTTTTCCCAATGTTCCTGAGCTGTCCTGTTCTGAATTTCCCTGTTGTCACCTCTCCAGCACCCAGACACAAAGACTTGGAGGCCCTAAAGTGCAGAAGGCCTCACACCCATTCAGAGGTGGTCACCATTATAATCAAGCAACCCCTTACGCAGATTATATTTTATATATGTTATCACCTGGTAGGTTGCAATGTGTCTTACACACATTAAATGCAGATTACACACATTTCCCTCTATTCTCCCAATCTGCACCAAGCTTTTACAGTACAATGGCAAGCTATGGTCACAACGATACAACACTATGCCACCAGACTACGGCAATATCAAGAAACCCAAACACATTGGCCAAGTCTTCTAGTTACAGAAATAACTACAAAGCCATGTAAGGTTGCAATTATATTTTATCTACTCCCCTCAACACGAGCAGCACTACCAATAAATAAAACCTCTCTCAACCCTCTCCCCACCATCACTGTTCCTTAGCTCCCAGTACTTACATCTTGCTCTCATTCTCACACATGTTTTTGGTCCTGTGCCTTGGCGCTTTTCTCCCCAAGGATGGAGATGGGAGGAGAAAAACAGGAGGGCTAATAAAGAGATTTGGTCTCCTCTCTGCTTGCGCTCAGTAAGCCCAGTCTTGGTGCTTCTGCACAGCTGAGCTGTTGCAAAGTCAGAAGATGCAGCTTTAGACGTAAGCTAAATGCTCTGAGCAGAGCAGCGAGTCTATAAGCAATTCTTTGTCAGCTTCTATTTTTAGACCTCACAGGGAATAAAAGAGCATCCAAACATTTTTTAAGCTCTTTTTAATGTGAACTCATCTTCTAGAGACAACAATAGCCAAAAAAACAAAAACAACCCAGACAGAGGATTGCACAAAAATCAAAGATGCATGAGTCATTTTTTTAAAGCATCGTTATTTAAATAATTTTTCATTTGAAAAAAATAAGTAAACTGAAGAATGCAAAAGTCCACATGCTTCTTTTGGGAACTGAAGATTAATTTTCTCTCTGCATTCCCTCCTTTTTCCATTCCAGTGTCTACACAAAAGGGCAAAAAAAAAAAAAAAAAAAAAAAAGCAAGATGTAGGTTTTAATCTNAAAAAAAAAAAAGAAAAAGCCAGAGGGAAAACAAAAAGAATCCTCTTTTTTTCGGGTGATGCACTGACCTGGAAGGGAACTATATCAACACAGAGCTTAGGAACTGGCTTCTTCTGTTTGCATAAGACTGGAAGAGCAGTTTGCATTTCTTTAACCACAAACTAAAGGAAGCTACAATGATGGTCATTCTCTGCTTGGACATGCCTTCCTCCTAAAATACTGTATTTTATTCTTTTTGGTGCATGTAGCAACACTACAGGACACACTACTCTTCCCTTGTCATTCTTGCCTCCAGCTATACTTGGCAGTTTGGAGTAAACTAAAGGCTCCTTTTGCTATTTAAAACTTTCCCTGGTTTTGGCTCAGCGGGCACTGTCAGCTAGAGGCCACCCACACCCGACACGTGCCCGAAGCAGCAGGGTGAGGACACGTGTCCTGGCTGATACCCAAGATGTCACCCTGGGCACTGTGGAGCTACTGATGCTCCCTAGCCAAAACCAAAGGAACAAGGATGCAAACATAAGCTATCATGCTGCCAGCAGCCTGTGCTCTCTTTGGCACAGACAGGCAGCATCTTTTTTAAAACACATACAAGGAAATAACAAATGTACCATTATATAAAGTTGCTGGTACAGCCAATGAAATAAAGGAGTAGGAAGTTAAAAATCCACTAACAAGATGCAGCTTGTCTGTGAAAAACTTGTCCAAAATAATTATTGAGGGGAATGATTTGTAGGCTACAGATATCTAAGTTGAATTAAAGTGAGACCTCTGCTGATTCTGTGTGTCTTACACTGCCTCCCAGAGCCTCTGACTTCATTTTTAGGAGGGAAGCAGCTTCAGCCATTAGCCTGACCCCAACTAATCCCCAGCCCCTAGGAAACACCCTCATTCCTTCAATCACTTTAATGAGTTTAATCAGCTCACACTGCCTCCAAATACAGAATCCTTGCAGGAAATTATTTGTCTTTGGCAGCCTCTGCAGAGGACACTCCCTGACCATTTTACTGGCAGTATCCTGGACTTGCATTACCTTCAAACAGCATCTCCAGATGCTAATGCATGAGCTTTTGTTAACTTGTTTTCTTCTACCAAAGCCCCATGCAAGCATATCCAGTAATAGAAAACTTGAGGGAAACAAGAAGTATTTGATCCAACACCGGAAAGTACTGAGAAAACGCCTCCTAAAGCTTTTTTAACAGCCTTGGAACTATACACAGGGCAGCATTAGGATACATAATTTTTTTAAGTCGTATGAAAGCAATCTTTTTAATTACAACATAACTTTTCCCTTCCTTTTTGCTTGTTATTAACTCCTAAAATCACCCCAACTTAAGACATGCAGGAATGTGTGTGTGTGTGTATGTGTGTAAACCCAATATTTTATTAAAATCATAGAATCATAGAATGGTCTCGGTTGGAAGGGACCTTGGAGATCATCTAATTCCAACCACCCTGCTAAGGACAGGGATGCCATTCATTAGACCAGGCTTGCTCAGGGACCCATCTGGCCTGGTCTTGAATACTTGCAGGGACAGGACATCCACAACATTTCTGGGCAACCTGTTCCAGTGTCTCACCATCCCCTGAGTAAAGAATTTCTTTCTAACAATCTCTCTTCTTTCAGCTTGCAATCATTCACCCTTGTCCTATCCAAATGTGCCTGTGTAAAAAGTCACTCCCTACTGGAAGGTCCTCTAAGGTCTCCCTGGAGCCTTCTCTTTTCTGGGCTGAACAACCCCAGTTCTCTTCACCTGTTCTCATAGGAAAGGTGCTGCAGCCCTCTGATCATCTTTGTGGCCCTTCTCTGGACCTACTCTAACAGGTTCATGTCTTTTTTTATGCTGATGACTCCAGAGCTGTACACAGCTCTCTAGGTGGGGTCTCACAAGGGTGGAGTAGAGGAGGAGAATTCCCTCCTTGACCTGCTGGCTGTGCTGCTTTGGCTGCAGCCCAGGATGCATTGGCTTTCTGGTCTATGAGCGCACACTGCTGGCGCATGGAGAGTGCCAGTTCCAAGAGAGAACCCTGAGGGACACCACTGGTCATGTCACCGGTCTCCACCTGAACACAGAGCCACTGACCACAACTCTCTGGCTACATCCAGCCAGCCAATTTCTTTTCTACCCAGCAGGCCACCCTTCAAATCCATATCTCTCCAGTTTAGACATTAGGGTGTCATGTGAGATCAAGTCAAAGGCCTTACAGAACTCTATGTAGATGACACTGGTTGTTCTTCTTCCCTTGTGAAGTGTTGCCATCACTCCACCACAGAATGCCACCAGGTAGGTCAGGCACAATGTGCCCACAGAGAAGCCGTGCTGGCTGTGTCAGATCACCTCCTTGTCCTGCACGTGCCTTAGCATTGCCTCCATGAGGATCTGTTCCGTGGTATTCCCAGCCACAAGAGGTGAGGCTCACTGGACTCTAGTTACCAGGTTCCCCCTTTCTACCCTTCTTAAAAACAGGAGTGATGCTTCCCTTTGTTCCAGTCACCAGGGACTTTGCCTAACCACTGTGACTTTTCAAAAATGATGGAAAATAGCTTTCCAACCACATCACTCAGTTCCCTCAGAATCTGGGAATGCATCCCATCAGGCCCTATAGACTTGTGTCTATTCAGTTTCATCAGATGGTCTTGAACGTGGCTCTTTGCTTACATAGGGAGGGACTTCACTCCTCCAGTTCCCACCTGGGGGTTCAGGAACCTGAGATACATGGAAAGCCTGACTGCCAATGAAGAATGAAGCAAAGAAATTGCTAAATACCTCAGCCTAATCCATATCTATTATCACCAGTTTTCCCTTCTCATAGTGATTGTTTTCCCTTTGAGGAAATTGTTCACACAAGAAGTCCTTTCCTCTTTTCTTAGTGGAAAAAATGCTTATAAAATCCAGCCATAGGTGAAGACTCAAGGCAGAGGTAATACTTCAGCTTATGAAACAGCAACGGTCATGTAGGACACCCTGTTAAAAGCAGCTCTCCAGATTAGAAGTCAATATAAACATAACTCAAGGTTTCTTGTGGTTTTTGAACAGTGTTGAAATCAACATCTGTGTCGTTTGGTCGGGGCTCCAAAATACATCTTTTACAATTCACTGTGTATTTGGCTGTTAGCTCTTTACTGTGGTTGATATAAAACTAAACCTGCCACAGGGGCTGAAAGAGAGAGACACAGTTTTCCAGACAGGGAAGATTAAATGGTACCAACATTTTGGAGCAAACCATATTATTGCACTAGCAGTTTCTGTACTTAAGTTGTAAGTGCAATGACATTATGCTCAGGGGAGTGGTGGAAAAACAGCAGGTGGGCTGGTGCTGGATGCCTGCCACCATGGAGCCCAGAATCCAAGGGGATGCACAACAGAGGGAGCCAGGTGACATGGACAGACATCAAACCAAATGCCACCTTTTCATTTCCAGGTTTTCAGAGACATTTAGCACCTTTGATCAAACATGTTTGAGAAAGCAACACAAGGAACTTCAGAAAAAACTGGGCTCAGAACCACAGTGGATCTACAGTTACTGTTCTGCACGTCCTCAGCATTTCTGATGTGAATAATGGACAGCGACAGAAGTGGGATAAAAGCAAGTCAAAAGGGACCACAGCAGGCTCAAGTTTATCAATAGAAATACTTGAGAAAGGTTTCTCCAGTGAAAGCTGGAGCTTGCATGAAGGAAGTGACAGTATGAATGGAACAACTAAAAAACTCACAAAACCTCTTCTTGGATGAGATAAAAAGCAGAGGGAGAAATTTAAGTACATGAGAGCTTGTGGAAGTGATACAAAGCCAAGCATTTGGTATGATGGAGAACTATGCAACTGTCCAGAAAAGCAGCAGCAGATGCTGTTCTCTCCAGGAAACAAACAAACATGACTCAGGTATCACCTGCACTTCAAGATGCAGTCTTACTTAGCTGAAAACATGCTCAGCTGAAGAAAAATAAAAAAAGGAACTTTGAACTTGAAAGCCGCATTTACCTTAAAAATGTTTTAACATTCACCCAACAAAGCAACAACTAGACAGTTCACTTAAAACAGTTCACTTATAAACACAAAATTTCAGTTAACTGCTACAAAAGGCATTTGCAAGCAGGATGATGATTTCCTCAGCAGCTTGGGAAATGAATCTTCCTGTTCCAAGATCAAAACCTGGGAGACTACAATGCATACTACTGAAGGGCAGCTGGACTCTGCACTGTGCAAGAAAAACTTGAAAAGGGAAGTTGCAAATAAATAAGCATCTAAGGGCAGTGGAGTGCCTTTTCATAGGAAACGAACTTTTTTTCCCTAATGTAAAGAATGGGTCCAACACAAAGAATAAGATCCCTGCTTGAGTTAGAACATGCCTGCAGGCCTTCAGATAAGACTTCAAATCTAACATTGCATGGGAGCTTTTTGCCTTTCTTTTACAAAATATCAAGTCCATCACCAGGAAGGATCTTTCCAGAGAACAGAGATCAGAGCTGTTTCACACTTTATCATCACTGTTAGTTGAGTAGAGAGGGGCATCCCTTTAATTTAAAGCACAGTTGGTTCAATCTTGTCCTGGCTGAATACAAACCAAGGACTTCATCTCCCTGGTTCCGGTTTCCCATGTAAGCCTGGACCTGGATTTCCACCTTGGCCACAGACCTTCCTTCAGTATCTGCTTCACACAGATGCACTGCTGCAGCAAAACAAAAGCTGTGCCTTTCCCACCCACTTCAAACAGCCCTTCCTCATGGGTATCTCCCCTCCTAGGACTTGCTAGAGGAATGTGTGCACTAAAACTCTTTTCCAGCAGTAAAGCCTGTGCTGCATTACAGCTACTACATGTTTCTCCCACTTCCTTCCACTGACAGCAAACAAAAGCTTGTTGCTCACTGTTATCAGAAAATATTTGCTTTCCCAGATTGTTTCTGCCCCCCTTGTTTCAGAAGAGTTTTCAGTAGAGTAACAGCTCACTCCCAACAATAAGCAGCAGGGGATGATTTAAGACAGAGGCCCTTGGGATCCCACCCACTAAAGCCAGCCCAGACCCAGGCACAGCATAGTCCTGCCCTCCCCAGCCGTGCAGTGTCCAACACCTCCTCCATCACTGTACAGGTCCCGTGGAGAAGACGATGTTCCACCAGCATGGCTTGGAAAGACAGGGCCACTTTAGCACCACTGACCTGGCTTCAAGTGGCTGCCCGTTTTCAAGTTGCAAACCATCCCCAGAGGATACTGTGCCCACCCTGAGTATCTGCTGTATTGTACTCTAAATATGCTACTTTGAGAACCTGCTCTTCTCACCACACACTGCACTTCCTTCCTGCCAGATCTCTTATCATCACGTTTCAGCCCCAAACAACACAGATGAAGCTTCCACTCTTGCTGGTGCTGCTCCTTTATTCAGTGACCAAAGGAAACATTCTCACACCAGGCACTTCTGCTAATGAGTGATGATGAATTAAACACACGTGTCACATGAAAACAGGGCACCAAGGTTACAATTCCCAAAAAAGCACTACTCAGTCACTCTTTATTTTTAATCTTTTTTTAAGCAACCAGAGCATCAAGTGTCAGGTCCTAAACCTAAGAAGGGCACCAAAAGTCCAAGTATTATTCAGGATATGAAATGCTTAACTATGGCCGCCCAAGCTGACACATTGCAGACTCATGACTGAAACCAAATGCCAATGTCAAGCCCAAACAGCTTTCATC
>VZTJ01002466.1:2109636-2139853 GCA_013397795.1 Orthonyx spaldingii | reverse complement strand
GGGGGTGGTCCCTGCAATGAAAGCATTACCCAGATAACCACTTTGTGTCCCAAATTCGATGTAAGGGAAAATACACAACAGGCAACTCATGAGCTCAGCACCAGCCCTGCACCATCTCCTGAGGAAAGCTTCCTTAAGGAAGCCTAAGGAGGCCTTAACTCTGGCCTTCACTTTGGCATAGGGCTCTGCCAAAGACAGATTTCAAAAATATGAGCTTCAAAATAAGTAAGTAATTTCTTCGTTCAAGAATACGGTAGGGGAAGGGCAATGCAGAAAGGAGCACTTTGGCAAGTTTCTGATGTTGACTAATCCATAACTTCTTTCAAGATCCCGTTTACTGTGGCAAGTCCTGCCAGCCCCGGAGCAGTGTGGGACTTGCAAGCACCCCCACCACACAGCCCACTCTCCCCCACTAGTGGCCACAGGATGTGGGCTCGGTTCTTTGGGGAGCAGCAACCTTTTTTTTTCCTGACTCACTAACGCAGTCCCGAGGGGAGGTGTGGGGTGGGTGGAAACTTCTGCTATACCAGGAGTGTCTTGGAGGCTCCGGAAGAACACTCTGGCCAGTACAGCTGGGTACTGTGCAGACAGCTCTGTCCCTTACCCCAGCCGGTGTTCTGGCGAGTATCCACCTCCCCCCTGCTAGATGGCTGGTGCGTTACCAGGGTTCAATAGAGGACTCAATCGCATGGAGTTCCAGAAGCACTTTATTCCTGAAGGTGTCCAGAGGCAAAAGAGAGCAAATGGCCTCGCGACACCCTTGTTACAGGGCACCGGCCAGAGGGCAGAGGGCACAGGGGAGGAGAGGGAGGCAGGGGGATACAGAAGGAGCGAGGGATAGGTTAGGGGACAAGTTAACGTTAATGTATATAGAAGAATTAACATATCCAGGTAAGGTAACCCAGGGAGAGACCATTTTGCTTTCCAAGGGGTGGTTTCAAAGAGCAGAGCTGTCCCACCAACATCCCGGGATGGGCTCAGCTACCCCAACAACTCAAGGCTGGCCATGTGGTGTTAACACCTCCAGTAGACTGTGCCTCTGGTCATTAAAAAGGCACCACAGCATGAAAGGATTTGCTGGAAAGCCAAATAGCCTTACCTCACATCATTTATTAGCAATTAGCAGAAACCACTGATCACTGATTTGGGTTCTGAAAAAAAGAATTATATAAACAAGTAAACAACCAACTTAAACACCTTCCTTGTCCCTTCAGCCAGACACTTCGCCAACCCCATCAGGTTCTTCCTGGAGGACTTTCCTGAAGCCCTCTGAGATGGAGCATGATGCAGGACAGACAGGCCACTCTTGCCTGTCCTTCCTTCAGCTTGCTTGCTTTCATATGTGTTCATTATTTACCCTCAGCTTGATTGCTTTCCTCCCACAGTGCCACCAGAGGCAAGCCTGGGGAAACAGACAACGGCTGTTCCCTTTGGAGAACCAGACCATCTCCATGGGTAGCTACTGAGACACAGACAGCATCAGCAACTCAACCTGAAAACGTTTCTCCTCTCCTGCCTTTTATACCACCTCTCTTTGAGAAACTTTTTCACAGCACCTTTGATGTTCACAAAAGCCCAGGATCAGCTGACTGGACCCTTAAGATCTGTTCTTGCTTTTCAGTCTGTCAACAAGAGGTGAGGAGAAGCCCAGCAGCCCGTGGATGATGAAGAACTTCAGGTTTCATATGGGAATGTATTGGCTCTCTGATCTCAGAGACAACATTTGCAGGTAAATCCCAAGAGACTCCAGACAGTCAGCCACAGCCCAAACCATAAAGACCTGAAATCTAAACTGCCATTCCTTACACCTGCCCTTCCATGGGATTCCTGCACTACAGTATCTCTATCCACACATCACTCCTCTGTCCAAGCTTTCCTCTTTCAGCTAGCTAAACCTTCTTGATCATGTTTTCAACCGCTTTTAAGAAGCGGGCAGCGGAAATCTCACAGTTGCTACAGCCAGAGGAAGCACAAGCCATCTCTCTGACCTGGGAAAGGTCCTTCATGAGATACACTCAACTCTAACATCACACCCTCTTACACACCAAAATCCACAGATTGCAGTAGTTCTCCTGCCAATGGGCTGGAGCTCCCTTTTCTTGTCCCCCATCTTCGTTTGAAAAAGCTTCTAGAACTACAAAAACGCTAAAGAAAGTGTTAAAGAAATGTACTATTAGGAGAAGGTCACAAAACAACAACTTGAGAACAGCCGCAGCTAAAAATACCCAATCCCCACACCCCTTCTTTAGAGAAAACATTATCAGATGTCACTTTCCAGTGGTAAAAACGTATTTGTTTTTTTAATTAAGACTGTATTTTGGACACTGGATTTATTTTTTTTTTTTTTGCCAGGGACAGCAAGAGACCCTAGGAAAAGAACTTGTTTGTCCCCCCCAAAGATCCCACTTTTCTGTGCTACCTGATTGAAAGACTCTCGAAAACTGGCACCCGCAAATTTATATTTTCTTCTAATACCACCTAACTTCGCAAAACAACTTTTTAAAGAGAGTATTTGTGCAATATGGATTTATTTTTTTAATACTTCAGAGTATCAAGGGGGTCAATACAGGAAGAACAGCAAGTAGAGGAGCAGTGCAGAGCAAGTATCAGCACAGGGCTGGAAACTGCCTCTCATCTGACCCAAATTCTAGACAGGACTGGAAAAATCTGCATTATGGACACACTGAATTGGTCAGTCTGCTGCTCAAAGTCTCCCAGCTCTAAAGAGTAATAGCCATAACGTACATCAGCCTTAGGGCTTACTTTAACAGTAGAAGGAGCAGAATCAAGGAAGTCAATTAAACGCCCTCAGCAGAGACTTTTGTACCTTTCCATTGATTAAATAAGCTCTGGTTTATTGATCACAGAAAAACACCCAGGAGTTACTGCACGCAGGTAAGGAAACACCTGTGATAACATTTTAACAAACTGAGCACATACAAGGAGAAGCTTAGCACACCACAGAATGCTTTCTTCTCCAAAGACGTAAATGAAATCCAGGAATAACTTCTCCAGAAGGTCCACAAACCTTGTCCAGGTCACACTCACTGCTTTTTAACCCGTAACAAATATACACCTTTCCCCCTCTCAAAAACATCCAAAGCAATACTTTTTTAACAAGTCACACACAAAATAATTTTGACAGTTTACATTGGTGGCCAACTCTTGCTCTGCTGCCCCCCCCAATGCCTCCTTCCCTCCACCATACAACAAGCAGTACACCTCATATGCGCCCATTCCCGCTGCTTTCTGCCTGTCCATGCAGGCATTTGTACCTTTACTCCACCTGCTTCCCTGTCAAAGTTATTTGAAACTGGCCTGATACAAAATTTGGTAGCATCAAAGAGATTGAGGGTGCAAGTCTCCTGCTTTCCTGAGAAGTCCAGGTGAATACCCACCAAAGAGCACTGCAAAGGACTAACCTGGAAGTGATGAGTAGGAAGATAACCAGACCACCACAGCTATATTCTACTGCTAAAAAGTTTGCTAAAGGGAGATGCACCAGTGTGCTGGGGGGTTTCCCTGTTCTCTCCCCAAAGGAGGAGGAGGACTGGGGTTATTTTGAAGGACATCCACCAAGCACAACCACAGGGGTGTACTGGGAAAGAGGCAGGGCTCAGATTCACAGCCACCACCTCCTTCTGTCCGCTCAGCCTGGAGGAACTTGGAAGACGTGCCCACATGATGTCATTACTGGGTTGGTGTCTAAATAAAGGAAGCTTTTTATAGAATTTCTCACTGACGAACTTATTCTGGCAAACCCCGATAGCCAAGACGTCAAGCAGAAGGGAAGGAAAAGGGAAACAATACTCATAGCCTTGTTGGGGCCTGGACAGGTGGGTGGCGTCTCAGGAAAAAAATCTAAAGAACCTAAGCAAATTTACTCCCTATTACCTGCTGGTTGGATAATAAGCACAGGGAGGAGCAGAGCGCAATGTTAAGGAGATGTGCTTTTACACCACCTGTCACAAGGACACACAGCCTATTTTGGCATCAGGGTAGGGGGGAAAAGGATGAAGATGAGGAGAGAGGATAGTGAAAGAAAAAAAACTTTGCTTAAAAAGAGTAAATGAAACGTACTTCCATGGCAGAGGGGTTTTCCAGCTTCATATTAATCATGTGGCAATTATTGTGCTTCCTAAAAGCAAACTGGGGAGTTCTGCATATTCAGAAGACTCTTGGCTGCAAATGCCTTAAGCTCAAATCATCAGCAAACACCATTTGCTGGGAGTTAAAAAAACCCAAACAAACAAAAAAACCAACAAACAAACAAACAAAAAAATCTAACATAAGGAAAGCAAAGTGTTCACATATGTCCACATGTCATCCTCTTCCTCATAACTCTTCATCACGTCCACAGCGCTGCGGAGCAGTTCCCCTTCCTCCCTCGGTTCCATGGTGCATCTTCAGCCGGGCATCCACATGGAGAGCAATTGCAATCGCCCGGTGACTCATGCTGCAGCAATGTGGGTGGGAACTGCTCCCATGCCCAGCTCCTAAGGACACAGCCTTTTATGGTATTTTTAGCGTGGAAGCTGTTGTGGTTTGTAGCACTTTGCCTTTTGACTTTCAAGAAAAGAGCTCACGTTCCTCCCGGCCTTCAAGGACGCAACGGTGGAGACCAGGCAGGTGATGAGCAAGCCAACCCTGGAACTTCCACACCCAGCCAAGGTAGGGATGCTCAAGGGTGTCACACCACAGCCAATCCGCAGGCTCTCCCTTGCAGGCAGCACCACCCCGCAACCTCCGAAGAGTGGGGCATGAGTGTCACTTGCTCTGTGGACACCTTAACTACTGCAGCCCAACTTTGTAAGCAGCCATTCCCTGTGTCCCCCGAGTCCTAACCACCCTGTGGAAATGCACTAACAAGGTCATCCTGGCAAGCCACCAGATACACAGTTTCTACCCTTGATGGGCTGCCGGCATATGAAAAGCTGGCATGCCCCATCTGTCTTCCTTCAATTAACTTAAGACGACATCTCTCCAGGAAGTAGAAAATAAACTCTGTAGGGTTTCTACTCCACACAAACGTAGGTGAAATGGGGCAAGAGGTGACTAGGAGAAAGCAGATAAGAATGTTTCCTTGAAACCAGGTTAAAAGCATCAGGGAGAAGTGCAGTGGCAGAAAAGCCACTCAGTGGACTTGTGGACCACAGCACATGGGACTCAAACTTGCAAAGGTAAAAAAGCAGGCTCAGCTGTTCTCTTTAAAAGCTGAGGATCACACATGAGATTAAAAGACATTACCCCATAGGACTTGAAACAGGACTCTGGCTGCAGACATGCAGTGGATTGCGTTACAGGACATCCCCCTGTTCACCCTTGCACCTGAAGCATTATCTGCTGTAGAAGAGAAAGGCGTGAAAGTTTCTGCATCCCCAATCACAACTCCAAACAGCTACTGATTTTAGTCCTTTCAAAGTTATTAAAGTCAAGGGGAAATTAAATTATAATCTGCACATGCCTAAGAAGTCTAGAAGAAAAGCTAGCAGGATGAACAAAAAAGCAGCAATCAATCCTCCTGATGCAAGGCCTCTGACATTAAAGCTATTTTTCTATTCATTCTGAAATTCCAGTGAGCTCTGGAAGGAGTCAGCCTACCAGTCAGGCCAGATCAATGACAGACTGCCCATACAGACAGATTTCACCAAGTGGGAAGCACCAGTGGAGAGCTGCTCTGGAGTGACTTCTCAGGTATGAGAGACACAGTGAATGGGAAGTCTGGGGGAGGTTCACGTGGGCAAGCACTGCACAGCCCACAACATATCTTGGAGGTGAGCCAACAGCAACAGAGGAAAAAGCCTCCAGCCCTAATGCAAACTTAAAGGTCACTCAGTGCATTGCCCTGGGCACACAACCCCCAGCATCTGCCAAACAAGATGCCCCACACCAGGGGGACACCAGGGCTCCCTAGACAGACCAAGGTGGAATCTTTTGTTCCTTGAGCAGATGAAATACATTTCCAAGTTTAGGTCGTCTTCCTGCTCTTAGATAACAGATCAAGATTACAGAATTAAAGTTAAAAAAAAAAAAAATCACGTGGAAGGCTCCATCCTGTTCAAAGGAATACAATGCGTTTCCTGTGGTCTTGCCCTAAAGACCTCAACATCACACTCAATTACTATCCCATATTACTCCTAATTCCTGCACAGCCAGTTTGGCCATATGAGAGCAAAATGAGCTCTGCCTTGCCTCATTTCTCATTAAACTGCTAACTACACACGGCAGTGGCTGTGTAAGAGGTATGCCAAGTTACTTACTTTTCATTATCCTTTACTTGGACCAACACTATGAAATCTGAGTAAAAAATAAAAATAATTAAAAAAAAACAGGAAGGAAAAAACTAACGGAACAGAATAATCAGTCTAAGCCTCCTACAGACAGAAAAGGAACATATCCAACCCTGAACTGAGGTTTACATATCCCACACTAGACAGACCTCTCTGTACGAAGCCTTTAGTTATGAAAATCTGCCATCTGCACTCCTGAGAAAGCCAGGAAAAGGAGGAAATGCCAATTTGCCCCTACATGCTCAATTCTGCAGTTGCTGCAGGTAACTTGGTGCTGCCCTGACCTTGGTGTGCTGGCAGACCCCAAGGACCCTTCCCCGTGAGACCACCTGCCTACCCCCACCTCCAGCTGTGTGGTACACCTGCATTTAACATACTTTTGGTACTTTGGCCCACAAAAAAAAAAGCTTTCCCAGCCAGCAGGTCCTCTGTAAACCTAAAAGCATTGGATGCCAATTCTTACAGAGCAACAACTTCCCTTAATGCAGAAGCCAAGTGGTGCCAGCACAGCCTGGACATGGATGCACTGGTGCACGGATGCATCCAGACTTTGCAGCTGATGGCATCTTCAAAGGAACAAGTCCAGACAGTCTCTAAGTGCTTGCAGCCCTCTCTCCCTCCAGTGGCTGTCCCAGCGACCATCCTGCCATACCCCTCCAGGGCTGGAATGCAGCCCCCCTTGGAGCAGACCAGACTGTGGCTTGCTGGGATGGCTGTGGGAAGGGATGGATGCATTTCTCCCCCTCTTCATGGGGAAAGGGCTCCCTTTAAAAGCAGGCTGCAGAGGATGTGAGACAGATGTGCCTCTCCAGAGGAAGAGGCATAGACTTATAGCATTGGTTAGCTGGAGGTTGCAACCCTGGCTCCACTGAAATGAACGTGAATGCCTCTAATGAATCTACAATGCAACTCAGATTTCCACTGCTCTTCACATAAGGCCCATCTGAACTACCACGTAGTGTCTGCTGAAAAAGATGAGCTTTAGCAAGCTTCAGTTCCTTATGAGTTTTCCATGCTTATCTTCTCACTTCCCCCTCTCAAATCTGCAGATGAGTTTAAGCACAGCAGCTTCGGCTCTGGATGCTTCTCAAAGCAGTTTGCATCATCAGGGTCGAGCGGGGAAAAAAAATAATTCAAGAAATTACATCCTTCACAGGATTTGCAGATGGTGTGTTCCTCTCAGCAGTACCAAAATTGTTTAAAGGACAGTGGGAGCCTCCCAGAAGGAGATGTAGATATTACCATCACAGTCAGGTGAAAAGAAGGAGGCAGCGGACCATGACACAGGTGGTGCTTAAAACAGACCACCCACTGTTTTACAGGAAGTAAAAAAAAAAAAACCAACCAACCAAAAGAAGCATCCCACTGCATGCAGATTTCATGACCTATTACCTTCACCAGTCCTTTGCAAGGTCACAGCCTTCAGCTAAGGATCTGCTTAACTGGAACCAGTCTGCAAATTATATAGTAACTGGAGGCTTTAAAAGCCTTGCAAGAAAATGCAATAAAATAAATAAAAATCATATGGGCAAGTTCTGTCTGACAACTCATTTTTTTCCCCATCCAGTACGTTGCCATGTGGAGAGATGTGGTATGAATCAACCCATTTTGGCAGCACAAGACAAGCCAGGATGCATCACTGCTCCAGTACATGGGGAACACCCTCCAAAAGACTCTGTTTACCCAGTGGGAGCCAATGCAATCCCTACACAAAGCCTGTAAGTACATTTAAAGCTCAAAAGTAATCTGAAACAGGTCCATTCTCCCCTCCAACTCCATAAATACAATCCAAATTGGGTCATCTCCTAACAATACATGAATGATACTCACTTAAGCCTCCGCTACACTCCTGACATAATCTAGGTCCTTTCATTCTCCTCGTACTGCAAGTACTAAAGATGCTTTTGTACATCCTCTGAAGTACTCCATTTAAAAAACCATGGTAACTAGGGCACCGCATTCAGCTGCTCTTGGAAAGAAAAGCCATTCCCCTTCCCTCTCAATAGACTCTTAGGAGGCTTGGGCAGGAAAACATTGCTTAATTCAAGCTCAGCTCCACCAGGATGGCTGGAGTTGGGTGCTGGGGATAGGGGTGAGCACTATTACTGGGTACCACCTGGGTCTGTGGTGTGACAAACACCAGCAATAGCATTGTATGTAGGGAAAGAGAGCCATTACCTGTGTCCTGCACCTAAAAAGCACCCAAAAGTTCCATTTTAAGTCACTAAGTGTGACAGCACAACTGCAGCATTCAATAGGTAAAACATCATATTTTCTTTAAAAGCTATTGCAGTGGGACGACAGGATTCTTCAGTTTCAGTACTTTAACATGACAAGGACTAGAGGAACCAAGAAGCAAGATTTTCTGTTATTTTTGCATGGCAGTAAAAGTTTAAGGGTTTTTGGTGTTGTTTTATTTCTTGCTCATTCCAAATGCCTCAGAACTGTGAACTTTCCTGCATGGTAGCTTTTGAAGTTTGCTTGCTGGCACCAGAACCCTCCTCCTTTCTGGAATGGAAACATTCAGAGATGTGGGCACACAGATCAGATGGAAAGAGCAAGGCAGCTCCCACTTAAAAAGCCATTTACTAGGAAAAAAAACCACCATCGTAAAAAAGGGACATTTGTCTAAAATGGAAGGTCCATTATTTGTATTTTTAAAAAGAAAAACATTCATTTAAAAAAAACCCAAAAGACATGCACTAGCACCAGAAAGTCTAACAACTTTAACATGACCTGTTTCACTATTCCTTATATACAATTTTGGCAGATTTTTCCAAATCCCACTATATTCTGTTATGGAACCACATTCCAAGATTTTTTGTTTTAAAAATAGAAGCCTTTAACCACAACATCTGCAAAAGTACCTTAAAAAAACCCAAAAAGAACCCCTTTCAAGTTCTGTCCTCTTATGGAAGACATTCCCCAACTGGTGCACAGAAGCACTTTGAGCCTCTCTCGAGGAAGCAGCATCAGATTCATGACAGCATTGCTGCAGAGGACTTTATAACAAAATGCATGCCTGTCTGAAAGAGACACAAACTTGGGAGAAAATAGTCAGTTTTAAAGAACACATTCTTAAATGGGGAAACTGAGGCATGTGATGATTAGCCAATTCCTCAAACAGCAAAAAATGTATTTCTTCTGGCTAACACACTGTCATCTTTGCTAAGACAGGCTGCCACAGTGAGAGACATGAGAGGGTGAACTGAGGACAAGTGAAGCAGTTACCTTTGAATTCCTGACTCTGCTCTTCACACCATCCACTGTTACTTTTCAGGAGGAAAACAGGAGAAAACTTAAAAAGGAAAACAAGACAACAGTGTGGGAAAATGCTCTCAACCAGATAGGTCAGCCTAGCTTGTGTGGAATATGGAGCCATAATACCAGGTACCAGCACATCTGGCTGCCTTGAGAGACATGCAAAGAATGAAGGTGTTCGGAGGCTAAAACTCTTATTTCCAAATATAAGGGAATAATATTAAAAATAGTATTACAACTTACATATGCAGCAAAGAGTAAAAGCTAACTAACAAGGGGCTTGCATGAGATGCCCCCATTGTCACATTTCAACATGTGCAATAAGCAGATTTTTTATAGCCAGTGTTTAGCATTGTTTTGTTGCTATTTTTCTTGAGACTCCAAGAGCACTCTCCTCCATATGAATCTTACAGGATGAGAAAAAAAAAAAATATAGGAAAAGCTACCACTCCGGGTATTGCTCTGGCAGGCCTCTGCTCATTTAGGCTTTTGAAGGTAGAAACTTGTTATAGGAATTAATGAAGAGAATTAACTCCGGAGCCTGCTGCTCCCTGCCATCTCTCCTGGGATGAGTACAGCAGCTCCTGGCTGCACTCCCTCATCTCCACTGAGGATGAGGCAACTGGGAAGTCTGCTCACAGTCAAGTTTATGAATGTTTCAGCAATTGCCTCCTCCTTCGAGTAGCTGCCCAAAAGCTTACCCAAACCGGGCCTTCTGCCACACCATCCGGCTGCTCTCACTAATGAGCTCCTCTGTTTGTAAACCCATGCCTTGACAGACACTCTCTGCCACGTGGGCACAGAACGCTCACACAACCACAGATGCTCCCTGCTCCCAACCTGCTGCAAGGCTTCTCCATCCCCTGCACCTTGGGGGACAGCAGCCCCCTGACTTCAGATCGACAAAGGCTGGCACTCTGCAGGCTCTGTTCCAGGAAGGCAGAGGGGCAGGAGTAAGTTCTCCAACAGCATTTTACTCTGTTTTGCAAAGCCAGACTGTGCCAAGTTTCATCTCATGGTGCAAAGGACACATGGGCACACCAAGCCCCAAGAAGTTTAGCTCCCAGGACCACTGATGCCAACAAGTGGCAAGTCCTTGCTTAATGCATAACGTCTGTCACCTTTGGTTCAGGCTCTGCTCCTCCCTTCAGGGGAAGGATATGTCCATGGCACAACTCACTTTGAACAGCAGAACTTTGGTATAGTGTTGCCACAAGGTTCTTCAGGAACACAGAAGAAAGCTATTTGCATTTGGAGCAAAAGATAGAGAAGCCTGCAGTACTTTGTTGTGGCAGACTTTTAGGGGAAAACAGCAACCAAATGCTTTTTGGAGAGCAGATGACAGCTGCCTGGTTCTGCTAAAGAAACACTAGACACATTCTGGTCACAGGTGGAAGAACAAATCCCACACACACAGTGAATACAAGTCTCACAGGAAACTATGACAGGTACTGTGGGACAACCCAAAAAGCAGGAGAAGAGGAAATGTCCCTCCAAATCATCACCACCTGATCAGGCAGGCAGCTATTTCCTCTGCTCTGACCGATCATCAATTAGTCATCCTAGTGCTTGGGAGCCCTTGCCATGGACAAAGGCCCTTCTCAATCTGATAGAGGAACAGCCACTAGAAGATGGGGAGAGAGTTTCAAGGAAATTCCATTGGAAAGAGAAACTAGGACACACAGGGAAGTCTTACCAAACCGAGCTGGCACACAGTTTTTATGCTGTTGCTGGATCTCCAATCCTCCAACATGGACCAGCACAGAGAAAACACAAGGCTTAGCAGAGAAGTAGAGATCTGTAGGCTTAACTTCTGGCCTGCTCCCTTCCTCACCTGGAGAAAGAGCTGGCAAAGCTTTCCCATTGCCACCAAAGTCCATACCAAGCAATACCTCTATATGCACTACACAGAAATCCACAGACATTCAAATATAAATCTTTGCTGAGACGAGATGAGAAAAACCTACAGCCAACACAGGAAATTAAGCTGCTGTTAAGTGTACTATCTGTTGTGGAACATGATGATTAATTTGCTGGATGCACCATTATTTCCATCAAGCCATCTCAAGCAATGGTGCTCTTGTATAGGAACCTGTGAGTTGGGCTCTGGATGGGTTGGATTTTTCTATGTGCATAGACATCAGTTCTGGAAAATTTTAGGAAATGGGGCTGGTTATTTTCTTATCACGGCATTTGGAAAACTGAAACTAGTTCATTTGTGGCTTTCAGTACTTTAAACTAAGTGAATAAATGGAGAGAGCAGCCAACTTCTGTCTTCATCTGGATGAGTTGCTGAGATCGTGCTGTTAGCTAACAGCACTCTCATTTTGTTTTTGGCTGGAGAGGCAGACAGTGCAAAGGGGTGTCCAGTTACAGAATGGAAATACTGATAAATTGCCTAAAGTTTTGGCAAGAAAATAAATGCAAAATGTGCAACAAAAATGCCTGCTGAGTAATAGATGTGGGGTCATGTGGACACGTTTCTAAATTCCTTCTCTTTGGTGTGTTCAACAACTCTTCCAGCTACAAGCACAAAATGCTTTTGCAACTAAGCATTACTGCCATTACTCTATTTTCCCTTCAATTAAAGGTCAGTTCTAATCCCCTTCAAAGCATCCACAAAACATTTGCCTGAATTCAAACTCCAGAGCAGCACGGCCAAAGCAGACAGATCATCATGAAATATTAAGCTGTGGACACCACAAAAAATGGTACCTAGGTACTGAGGCAAGAAAGAAAACAACCTGCAGGAGCCACTGGTGTCATGCAAACCATGTTAGGAGCAAAGAACTACTCTTCACAGTGAAAGACCATGAGGCAGCAGATGAAAAAAAAGTCCACCAGAAGGAGGAAATACTTCTTCCAAGTGACCCACAATTGTGTTGTGGCATGTTCTGCTACTCAAATTGAGTTATAGAAAGTGTCTGCAAAGTACCATGGAAACTGCAGGAAGACAACACCAGTGCAGCTGTTAAACCTAGAGACTCCTCCTTCCCTGACAATCCATTCTGGTTGTCACTAGGGGAGGGGATACCACCCAATCTGGACCTTGGCTGGAGCCAGTGTGGCAGGTCTTCCACTCCTGAGCGACCACACACGGGCATTACAGCAAAGCTGGGAGAGGTTTGGGCTCCAGCATTTAAACCCTTTAACCTGGCATCTTAAAAGACTGTCTCTGACAGGGCTCTGAAATACAAGCAGACCAAGAGGGGATCACAGATACTTCCAGCTGTTCTTGCAGAGAACAACCACGACCTGCTCTTTTTCCTGGGCAGAGGATTCAGAGAGGAAATGTTTTCTCTGGTGCAGAGCCCCAGTGTGCCCCAGCAGTGAGACACAGCATGCCCTGTCTTCTCCACAGCATGTCACTGTGAAATAGAAGCTGCAAATGTTCAAACAGACAAGAACAAGTGCGACCCTTCATCAACCAAAAGGCAGCTCAAACTCCAGGACTGAGATTCCCAATGTGTGGCACAAAATTTATCCAGCATCTACAACCATCAGCCCATTAGGAAAAGACACACACTCTCATGATTACTGGGCCATAAACTTTACAGAGGAAATCTGAGGGCCAGGGGCATCTCCATCTGCTTAGATATCCCTGCCACACAGACCACTGCAATCTTAGATGTTGCAACAAACAGATTGTGCTTACAAAACTTTTGCGTCAACAGACACGACAAACTTTCAGGAAGACACAGCAGGATCACCTCTCTTACCACAGCTTTCCCACACACAGCAAACCCTCCCACAGCCATTAACTGGTAGCTGATGCTGGAAGGCTGTGAAAATCAGAGCACTCACAAGGAACAGGAAGGCGGTGCTGTGCCATACTGCTGCACTGAAGGAGTTTTAAACCACTTTGTCTGCACTTCTCCTCAGGCAGCTGAACGACCAGGGCACTGCTTTCAAGCTGTTCCTCTGTTTCACTAAGTAGCTGAGTCAAAACCTGGCACAAACAAACCTGCCAGGATGGCTTTGGGTATGTTTTTCCTCCAAAACAAAAATATCTTTCATTGACAGGGGAAACATTCACAGCAGGGAGGAAGCTGATCCACTTGACTCTAAGGCTGCTCTGTGTGACAGAAGATGCATTAACACAGGGTGCAGGAAACAGGTTAATGGTTCACACAGAGGACACCTCTATCTCCTTGAACCAGGAGCAGATCCAAAACCAGTAACATGGAGCAGAGATCCTTCTCCTTGTGGCAACTAACTCTCCAGAACAAATTAACAACAACAAAATCAGACAGGTCTCTTCTTCTGAAGGTTTTTTAGCCACTTCTGCTTTGAGAGAGAAAATCATAAGGACTTTATGCAGATCATTCAACTTGTCCTCCAAGCCACAGCAGCTCGTCAGCATTCTGCGTGGATGCCACACACTGCATGTGCACATAAAAGGAAGCATTTGCTCACTGCTGTAGCTACTTTGCAACCAGGCTGACAAAATGTTTCTGTTTCTTTGTGCTCCTCCTGTGCTTCCCATTCTAGGCATCTGCTTCAAGCGTTCATGCACACTATGAGCACTGAGGTGCTCTCACACCAGATTACTCACTTCTGACTACAAGGAGCCAAGAATTCTAAGGTACTAAAATGATAAGTTACCAAAAAAACATGAGGATTCTCTCACCAGTTGCTGGTTAAATAAAAAACTAAGTTCTGTGAACACTGCCAACAGTAATAATGAGAGTGATGACCACAGACAGAAACTGTGGGCCAGTCATCTCTCGCTCCACAGAGAGGTGCAGATAAGCAACATGGCACTAACCAGCTCTGGGGCTGGCAGGAACCACTCAGCAAAGAGTGTGAAACCCTTTGCTACTGGAAAGGTGCACACAGAAACATGTTATGCTTTGGGGCTGACAAATCCCTCGACTGAGAAGGTTAAAACCAGGACATCACATCAACGGGGTCCGTGCATTCATGGTCCCCCAGCTGTGAGAAAATGAGAGCTGACAGCAGTGCCAATACAAGCAGTCTGTCCTCTCTCCTGTTCACTAGGTTTATGTGCCGACGATGCAGCCTGTGGGCACATTATACTCCCTCTTTGTATTTGGCATGCAGCTAAAACAACCCTTTCTCTTCTTTCTTCTCTCACCTCGAACCAGTTGGGCTTCTGGCAACTAGGAGAGTAACCAGAACAAATCATCCTCCTGCTCATGTGCTTGCAGGGATGCATCCTTAACCCAGCATTACAATTTCTACAGTAATAAAAACACTAACCTAAGCATCACTGCCTTGTGCCAGATTTTCAAATGAACCAACCTGAAGTGCCCTGCAGACCAGGGTTCCTACCATGTTGCCATGGAGAGATGCTCAGAGTGGCCAAACAAGTCCCTCAGCACTGCCACAAACCAGTGCCACACTTGCTGGCTTTACTATTCAAGTTGAAAATAGAGGTCAATGATGGGACGAAGTTTCCTTCCTTCCTTTGCACAATACCTCTCATCAAAAACACAGCGAACAGAACCAGAGCTGCCCTGGAGAGGCACATCTCAACTCTTCTAAATAGAGCAAGACCAGAGTCTTGGCCTTCCTGCATCCTAGCTCAGGATCATCAGCTCCTTCTCATCACCCAGCCTGTTTTTGCCTAGGATAGCACCATAGAAACATCTGCATCACCTTCAGATTATAAAGTGCCTGCCATCTCCAAGCTGCAGATTCCTAGCCAAAGCAGCAAGCCTTTGGAAGTCTCTGATGACTTGTTTTTTCCTCCCTCACCTATATCAGTTCATCTGAATGGCAGATGCTTCCTTTGTTAGTTTTGGTTTCTGTTTTAGAGGTTTGCTTGCTTTTCATACTTGAGTTGCTCGTAAGAAAAAGCCCAGCTCCGGGCATGGTGTGACCCCTGCATTAGGAAGGCTGGCAGATTGCTCTTTTTTGATCTGCTAATACAGCTAATTTTTTTCCTCCTCATTTCCAGGGAAGGCAAATAGCTCAGCCCCCAGGAAAGAGACACAGCAATTACATTTACCTCAGACCAGAAGAGCATTTTAGTGCAGAGCTTGCACTGAGCTGGTGCCCTCCAGCATTTGCTCTGTAGACAAGAGCACACCAGGGGACGGGTTCACCAAATGGGGAAGGCTGACAGCTCCTTGCCTCTTTGCTGCAAAGGGTACCCCAAAAATCCTCTCAAGAACATCCAATAAGCCTCTGTCGCCCTGCTACTTTCATAAAGTGCAATTCCAGATCTGGAAGGAAAACAATATGTAACTGAAATTAATCCAAAGACTTCTCTTTGTTGGGGTCACATTTCCACAAAAAAGGAAGTGATTGCTCAATTTACAGATCAAGGCAGCTTTATAGAGTTCTCAGTAAGCACAACCACTGTGACTTTTCAAGTGCAGTCCAATATCTAATCCTTCATTAGATATAGTCATATAGTCAGTTAGGTATAAATATGAATAGTTACATCTAGAAGTGAGTCTTTACATAGGTAAAAATTCACACTGTATACTTTTTGCAGGGTGTTCTTCTCAATAAATGAATCATATTTTTATGTGTACAACTGCAACTATTAAGAAAGCATTAGGCATCACCTGATCTAGCAGAAGGTGTCCCTGCTTATGTCAGAGGACTTGGATGAGATGATTTTAAAGGTCTCTTCCAATCCAAACCACTTTATGATCTAACTTCTAAGTTATTAACACCAAGTCTGTTTTCTCACACATCACCCTTGCAGCTTTTGCAAGCTGGTTAGAAAGAGCAGGGGATTATTTTATCACAGAGACCAATACAAACATGAGGGAGGAGTACAGAAGAACAGAACTGCCTTGTACCTTTGCAGCATGCCAAACTGGAAGGACAGAACCAAAGTGAACCTTGGTTGTGCAGCAGTTGTTTTAGCTAGACTAGTATACCACCATCATTACCTCAAAAGGATAATTAATGAGTTATGGCAACATTATAATAACAGGCTCTTTAAAAGGTGTGCCAGCTGCCAGCCCTGTCTGTATCATTTTGCATGACAAAGTGTGCCAAGCCTGATACTATGCTCAAGCAATGGAAAAAACAGATTTTTGGGCAGACCCCCAGGACAAACAATCACAAGCAGACACAGCAGCTGGTTTTTCCACTGATGCCGAGAGACGAGTACGCTCGCAGGCTTTTCCATACCAGACGTACAAAGTCCCTTGATTTAAAGAAAGTTTAATTCAAAGGGTTTCCATCAGGAAAGCAGGAGTCTCTTTCACAACATGTCTGCCAAACCTCCAAGGCTAGAAAGCTCAAGCATATAGTCCATGGACTTTTTTTTTTGCTTTTTGGGTTGGTTTGGGGTTTTTTTCCCCACAATTAACATACCGATAGCCTTGGCATCAGGCTACTTACAGAAATGTTCTCTCTCAACACTAACAGTAAAAAATATTTAAGAGTATAGTTAAGGTAGAGGATAAGCTAATTTAAACACAACCCAGCCTATCTGGAGGGATTTTAATACACCACACAAAAAGAGTCAGAGAGAAACCACTGCAGCATGAAGATGTCTACTGATCCTCTTGCCATGGAGGCCTGAAGGGAATCTCCCTTTCGGTGGCAGAAAGAGAAGGATATAGCATTTTCACTCAGAAATAATACTCAAAATGTCAAATGAGTTCTTCTGAAAATTACATTTTTTAAATTGACCTCTAATTCTAACCAGATTTTTCAAGGAGGGGCATAATCAAGCTCTTATCTTATTACACCTTAGGCATTTTTGGGTAATGATGACTACACCTACCTAAGGGATGCTGCAGTGCCAGGGTTAGGTCCTTCAGTAAATTACTCCTTCATTTAACCTACGCATAAAGCCTTCTGAAGGCTGAACACCAGTATTTTTGGCTGGTATCTGAAAACAGCCAAAGGAACAGCTGCTTCAAGCAACCTTAAGTGAAACTAAACTAAAGAAGGAAAGAAAGTGCATCTTTTCCTATGGAAATAAAAGTCATCACCATGCTTGGAGTATTACTCCAGGTCAATATAAGCAAACAGTTTTGAAGAAAATGGTTTTCTTTGTACTTCATACTTCAATGTTGTTTTGAAGAGAATAATTATTATCCCTCCCACACCTATCACCAATCTCCTCAAGGGGCTGATACAGCATGCATGACTTGAAAAGAGGTCAAGGGCTGAAACAGGAGGACAAGCTCCTCTGCTCTGAGACCAACCCATCGCCAGTAGCAAGCACACATTGCTGTCCCACCACAAAACCCAACCAAGAAAAAGCATCTCCCAAAAAAACCCCAATCATTTTAACTGCTATTGAAAGGACTTGAGTTTGCAGTTTATACACGTGAACTCGGAAGAGACACTCTGAGAAACGTTCTTCCTTTGTGGCTTCTCTAACGGCATCATCATTACATCATTAAAGGGGAGAAACTAATTCGTTCAGCATGTATTTGGCCTCTAGTCTCTTAATCCAAACACTTCTCTATGTCCATTTGAATAGTCAGATAACATGGAAGCTGTTTTGACTAGAAAACACACTACTGGCTTCTGCCATGTGGATTTTAGTAAAAAATTCTGTTGTTAGGGGGAAAAAAGCTAATTCAAAGGATGAAAGAGAACAAGGATTTGAGAAAAAGGCTATTAATCTCCACATGTGCCCCAGTCTCTCCCTTCACCCTCCTTCTCCCCTGCCCCATCTTAAGGGGAACTCTAGCCAAAGGAGCACATTGTTTGTCAGAACGTATCCAACTTGGCTGGTCAGCTGCAAGGAGTACTGGGATTGCATGTTCAGACAGCTACCACTCAGGAAACCTATCTCCTGAGCATCACATCACACACTGCAAACACTGCAAGCTCATGGTAACGAGTGGCAACTGAGAAGATCGTGGTGACTTGCTGTGGTTGGTGGCTCACATCCTGTCACACCACAGCCCTCTCACTGCTGGATCAGCAGACTCTGAGTACCCAACAGGCCAGGAGAGACCTTGTGCCCCCTCAACAAGACCAATGATCATTAGCAGAGAGCAGAAGTCAGACACATCCTAGGAAACATCACTGCTCTGCCACAAATACCATCTTGAGCGACTGATACAATCCAAAGCCGTTCACTGCAAGGGAACGGAAGTGGAAGGGGGAAAACCCAAAATTGCAAATAAACCCCCATCTCAAATAAACAATATTTAGTTCCATAAAAACCTGAGTGGATAAATTCTTTATTGCAACTCATTTTAAATTAGGGAAGCAAACCTAAGTGTTCGCACAGCCACATCACCATGCTCTGAACAAACCACGGGAGGCTTGCAGATGTATGCCGTGCTGACCACAGGGTTCAGCTTCTGAGTGCAGTGTAGGTAAAGAGACACTTTGGTGCAAAGCTACATCAAGCCTGGTAAACATATATGCATAAAGATCCTATTAATAACCTGTTATTTCTGCAGGGAATTGGGGGAGGTTGAAAATAGGCACTGGTCTGGAAGAGTGGAACAGATTTAACACGTGGGATGCTCTGCAAAAACCAGAAGTCGCAGGGTTATGATGCTAGAAATGTTTCAACAGAAGTCAACTCTGACAAGGTTATGAAGTCCTGTTTAAAGGTGAACTCAGCACAATCTTAACTGAAACTGGTCAAAACCAAACAAAAGCTGTGCAAGAACCACACTTTCAGAAACTCCAGTGTGAGTGCCACAAACAGCTTTCCTGCCTGGAGCTTTAAATATGAGACCTTCTATAACAGGAAAGAAATATTTTCTGCAAAGTGACCCAAAAGACTCCAGAAGTATTTAGCAGACTGCTTTAGTCAAAGTCAAAAGGGGAAAAAAAGCCCATAAAAGTGGAAGACAATGTGAACAATGCTGAGCTATTCATTCAAAAATGAAAGCTGCTTCTGAGAGAGAAGGGGAAATGCCTACCACAATAGCTTTGGAAAACACTGCCCAAAACCCTCAGGAAAAGAAATAAAAAAGGAAAACATACTTTCAGAAATCAAGAATGATAAAAGTAGCACAGAAGAATTACAGCAATTTCATGCTAGGAAATAAAGACCAAAAAGAAAATCACCATGGTCCAGCCATTTATCCCAGCTCCCATAAGCCTGGTTTTTACTCAGTTTAATCCAGGACTACATTCAGCAGAAAACTGGCACAGGAGTTTCAGCAGCTGCTGGCACTTGCACCACACAGGGCTGCAGCTCCTGATCCTCCCCAATCCAATGCTGTCACAGCCTCCACCTGGGCTGCTGGCACCATGCAAGGGCAAAAAACAAGGAGTGGAGGATTGCTTATAGATCCCTTTAAAAATCCTCTTTGATTTAGATGCAACCTGCTAAATCCCTGGGGGACTGCACTTCTCCTTGGTATGCTTCTTACCATGTGACATGGAAGTCTGGAAACACCTGGGGCTGATGGCAGCGCTATCAGCACCATCGAAGGCTGTGCATGTGCCTGGCCCTGCCCTCCTGAAGAACCCTTTCACAGTCTTATTTCCACTCGAAGCATGACCACTGAGGCCCCAAAAACAGCTATCCTAGAAATATTTTTTTTTAGAAGAAATGCATATTTGAGGAATGAGTTAATACACTTGGAAGGAAGCACCAGCCACCTCCTTGTACTGGCATCTTTCCAGCCTCCCAAAGCCTACCACCAGCCCTGCCACAACAATTTTGCAGGGTTAGATAGAGAAAGAAAAGGACAGCAAGTCACAATTCTAGAAACCTACCAGACACCTTTGCCATTTTCACCTTTTTTCTCAGCCTCATCTTCCTGCACCCTGGTGCAGGACCCTCCAGTATCCTCTCCAGGGCTCTCAGAGAGTGAAGTCCAACCCCAGCTGCACACTGGCCAGCTGTGACTTAACTCTGCTGCTTCTCCACAGCTAAAAGGCCACGAGCAATGCAGGACCACTCAGGTTTTATGGACTGCACCATCCACAGCATCCAGGAACTCAGCAAGGGGTCCAAGCAAGAGGCTGTAACTTCAGTTTTATAAATCACCAGCGCTCCAAACCCATGTTTTCCAGCAATGTTATTGTTCTCCTCCCCTTCCCCTCTGCCACAATATCTCAAAGACCTAAAAACACTTATTATTTATCAATCCCGCAATTCTGAGAGCTACTTAGGAGGAAAAAACACCCCAACCCTTATCAGATGAGACCAGCAAGACTCCAAAGCAGAGCATTGGCACTTGTCTGGAAAAAGTGGAACCACTCAGACAGTCTCAAGCAAGGAGCAAAACATAGCCAAAACCACCCTTAATGAAAGCTGTACCTTTTCTCTGAGGAAAACAAACAAGTGATCTATATGGAAACTCAGCCAAAAAGAAAAAGCAACACAATCCCTTGTGAACTGATAAAATATGAGATAGCCCACTGCATTCCCAGATTACAGAGAAGAAGCAGAATATTCTTACTCTTTCATTTCTTTCTAATTCTGGGATATGTTTTTTCGGCAAGCCTGGGTTTCACCTGAGGGTAATGCAAAAAGGCTCATAAAAATCCCAACATGAATGACAACTGAAGAGCAGCCATCTGTGTGGGCGTCTCTCTTTCCAAACAAAACTTGGAGTGAAAAGGGTTTTCCAGTGAGCTAGCCAGGAAAAGGGAAACTTCATCAAGAATCACAGTGGGATCTGCTTAGAGAGTATGCTACATGCAGGTACCAGGGCTAAAACCATTTCCCCTGCCCACTACCAGCAGTCCTCCCAGATGTCCATCTGTCCACTTTTCCTTATCTTCCCTTTTAAGAACTGCAGTGAAAGCTGCTGGGGAGGACACAACGTGTGGTGAGTAATTACAGAGCAAAGCAGAGCAGGAGCACCTTTGGGGACAAGCAGCAACTCAGGCAGTCACCAAATGCTGACCCTCCATGAGGGCTGCATGTGGTCTCTGCCTGTGAAACCAAGTTGGGGGACGCTGGCAGTGGCACAGTGGTGCTGGGAAAGCACCAACTATGGAATGCCCACGGAACTACTCACATGCACTAAACAAAGGTTTTAAAAGCAGCAATCTGAAGTCAGCTCTGTTCTGCGCTGCAGGTAACTCAGAGACTGCCGGAATTCCCAGTGCTGCCCCTCCCATGCAGCCCTGGGTTCCAACACTCAGCCACAGCCGTGGCAGCTCCTCACCTGCCCCAGTAGCTGGGGCTGGAGGCTGCCAGCCAAGTGCAGCTCTCAGCCTGCTTAACCCCAGCACATTTGCAAGGCACAGGGTCAAGCTTGAACAGATGGAATGTTGAATTAGGCTGCTCAGCCCCCATCCAGCGCCTTCCAGAGCAGCTCCTCTTATGCCACTGGAGACAGGGTATTGATTCAGACATCAGCAGTTTATAGGCACCTTTGGGCCAACCCAGGACAGCTATTTTCAGTGTCTTTGCCAGCAGATTACAACATATGCCCACATTCTTTAAGCATAGTTCAATGATATCAGCAAAAATTCACTGATAAAAAAAATATTTTCCTATCAGAGTACTCAAAACTTGAGGTGGATATCTCCTCCTCCATAAACTCACCCATCTGGAATGAAACCCTCCTTGCTTTAACCTGAGCAGAAAAAAAGCTGACCCAGGCACGCCCTGACATTCCTGCTCAATTTGTAGCAAGCCACTGTAAGAGGAAATTGAGCTGAATATTGACATGCTTAAGGCCATTTAAAGCAGAGACTGGCTTTCCTAACATACCAATGTTCTTCCAGCCTCTGAGGCAAAAGACAGAGAGGAAGAGAAATGCTTTTGGGGAGAAAGCCCTAATAAGATAGGAGTTTCCCTGAAATAATTAGCAATGTAAGGAAAAACCACAAAACCCAACCACCCACAAACTTTCCCTAAAGAAAAGCTTCAAACTTATAAAGTCTCTACATCCACAGGCCATCAGGTGTAAGGCAAGCATGGGGCCAACTGCTGCATCAACACTGGGGCACACGAGGTCATCTGCATCCCACATGGACAGGGAATTTGCAAATAGATTTGCAACTAGGAAGTCCCCAGGGAATTAGGGAAAATTGAATAGCTAAAACAATCCTGATTTGCCAGCTAATACAGATGGTTTTTAACAGAAAGATGGTAACAGGTCTCAGGAAACATAAGCCCCCTGCCCCACAGAGAGAAGAGCATCATTTCGGCACTTTTTTTTCCTAGTCTTCTCAGGAAGCTTGGCCGGGAGTGGTAGAGACTTCCCCCAACTGCATAAATTCTTCTATCAGGTTAAATTAGATTAATTCCTTCAGGAAGATTACGGCTCTAGGCAGTTGATGAGTGCTTCTACCTTGAAGCACCTTCTCATGGTGCTTCTACCCCAATGACTGAAACAGCACTTAAAATTTTGTTTCACCCCCAATTCTTTCACAAAGATGCAGGTCTGTTATCTGCAGGCAACATGTACCCACTTAGACCAAATGCAGAATACACTTAAATTCCAAGTGTTACTTCCTATCTTTTTTCTGGTTTCCAGACTTTCAGAAGAAAATTGGAACTGAAGCATTTCTCCTTGTTTTCTTAATAGAACCATGACAAAGTTGCTGTGCAATTGTCTGCTGGGGTGGAGGAGAAGAAAAAGAAAGAGAAAGCAAACAGCAGGAGTTAACCTGCAGCAGGAAACAAATCATTTACATGCCCACATGTGGAATCAAGTCTAATTTTTTCAGAGCAGTAAGTATCAAAGGCTTTGAACACAGTCATCCACTCTGGTGTGACTTGCAGATGTCTGGTGCTTGCAGCACTACCAGCTAATGGTAACAAAGATGACTCTGTAAAAGGAGCGGTGGAAACATCCGAGGAGATGCAAGGCCAAGAAGAAAATATCCCTGTGCCCCTGAAAGGTTGCTGCTCATGTGAGAAGCCAGTGCAAGACCCAGAAGGGTTAGAAGCCGTTGGTGAAAGCAATGAGGCGTGTGAAGACAGTTTGTCCCTGGAGCAGCAGCTGGGGAAGAGAGGAGGAGACAGCTGCAGCACTGCCTCAGGACATCCCATGTGCCACCCTCTTAATTTCAGGGTATCCGACAAGGGTACCCAAACATGGGCATGATACCTCCCATATCATCAAAACTCAGCCCTCGGTGAGCCCCCAGTGGCCCCAAACATGGGTGCGACAGGACAGTGCAATGCAGGGACAGAACTTTTCCCATGGATGGTTAAGGTGACGTTGCTAATTCACTGCTCAGGGTCAGGCCAAAAGGCTGGCTCATTGACCACCTGCCCCTGAGCAGCACTTCCCTCCCACTGCTGGTCAACCTCTGTGGCAGCCGCACAAGGAAAAGCAAGACCAATCCAGACTGAGTTATCCACTCCAGCAACACAATGCTGTTCTCAACCTTGCATTACCCAACCGTTATGCTCTCACAACAGTGTCCTAAGCTATTTTTCAAGTCAGCATTTCTCTTTTTTGCTAGCTAATATAACATTTCCTCTCCCTTCCCCCAGTCCAAGGATTTGGCTAAATTGCTTCTTCTTCAAATCCTGCTGCAAATGCTGAACTTTTGCCAGTTAGACAGGGAAAGTCTTGACTAAAAATAAACCATGTTTCAGAAAATAGATCTCCTTCCAGTACAATGAAGTAGTGGATAATGCATGCAAGCAGATCTGCCAGGAGAACACAGCCTCCAGATTTGCATAAGAATCTTCTCAAACTCAATAGACAGCTGCAACTCCTGAGACTTATCCCATCTTAAAAAAAAACCAAGGGGGGGGCGGGGCAGAAAAAGGAGAGAGGTTTGAGGGTGCTGAGATAAATCAACTATCCACCTGTGGTGGCAGGAAGAGAAGTGCCACCACCACCACCTGCCTGCATCCCCAGTGAACCAAGCTGGTCATAAACCATATGGGAGGGAGAGGATGGCACAGCATTCCCAACACAGTCACCACAGAGGCGAAAGTTCGTTACAGGAAATTCGCTGCAATTCAGGCATGAGAAGGGAATGACCTGGGATTTTGCCACCTGAGTCACCAGAAGTCTGGGACACTGACTCAGTGCTGGCTCCCCCAACTCAGACACACCTGCAACAGCTTGCTAGCAAATGGAGGCACTCCTACCTTTGCTGTTCCCCTTCTTATTGTGGTTTTCCCTTTAAGAAGAGGCCTGTCACACTCGAAAATTAATTGAAGAAAAGGAAAGCATAAGGTGAAGGCTGACATGGGAAGCACAGGCAGTGCTCTACTAGCCAGCTCTGCTTTCAGCTCCAAAGTGGAGGGTACATTTGCTTGCATGTTGTGATAAACCCCTGGAAATACAGGAGAATTAGGTAGAAACAGCTCCACCCTGACTCCTACTCCTCCAACACGTCTGCAGCACCACCCAGACAGTCCCAGATGAACCAGGTTTTCAAGAAAGATCTCTTTCCATAATGAATTCATTTCACTTTTTTAGGGATCAAGAAAGCTTTATGCAGCAGGTTATGGTTATATCCTTATACAGTCAAATGGGCCATCCAGGCAAGCTAAATGCAAGGCAATGCCATTTTGTTGAGATCCATCAGGGATGGACATTTGCAGAAGGAGCTTCTTTTGCTCTGTAAGCTCCTAGGGCAAGCTGAAGGTTCGAGCTCAGTGTGCCAGGCCAGCCCTCCTTGTCCATTAACACTCCCACAGCAGGATCATCCACCCGCTTTTCAGACCTCCCCCGAGCAACCACAGATGGCAAAATATTCCACTCCAATTCCAGTGGTCGCACACACACCTCTGATCAGCTGGGAACACAATTCCAGATAATACAATAGTAGACTGCAACCCAGCCCTATATTTTCCCCTCCTCAAAGTAATGCAGAAATTGAAATCGAGGGGCAAGCAGACCTGCTGGTAGCACAGCGAGGGGCATCACTGAAAGCATGTTTGGCATCTCAGGGACTTAGACCGACTCAGGCAATGCACTTAGAATGTCAAACAGTTGCAAAGAGCACAGATTAGATTTTTCATTTGAGCACTGATGCCTTAAAGCAATAACAAACCAAATAACTCAGGCAAAATGATGCACAGGGCAGCGCAGGGGAGGCACTACTCTACTTCTCCTGAGAGCGATCAGTGGCAGAGCAGAGCAGTAATTATCCAGGGAGGAATAAGCTGCTACAGGCTGTTCTTGCCATCCATTAAGAAAACAACAGCAGATTTGTTCATGGTTGGATACTAACACGCACACAGCTCCCTCCCACCCCACTGGGGATGCACGCCACGGGGGAGCTGCCAAAGGCCAGCAAGCAGGAGGGCGCAGCCGCAAGCCCAGCCGGGATTCCCCAGCTGCTGCTCCAGGAAGGAAAAGGCACTGCCTGTGCTAGCAAGGAGCATGGCCTCCCAGGAGCTGCTCTGCAGCGATGCTGTTTGCCAGTCCTCTCCTCAGAGGGCTGTCAGCAAACCTTATCTAACAGGCTAAATGCAAACCTTATCTTCTGCCTGGGTGTTTTCACAAAACCTGTGGATGGAAAAAATAACTATTCCCTGCAGAGCAGTCTGCACCACAGGATCCATTCCACACCCATCAGGCAAACCCTGCACAAGTTTTACCCCTGGCCACATACAGCCCCTCTACCCTCCACCGGGAACGTGACAAACATACCTGTTCAGAGCATCAGCCTCTCCTACAGCACTGACAAGGAGCCAGAACACGATTCCCATCAGCATACAGGAACTGGCAAATCCTGTAAGCATAAGAGAGAATAGTAATTAGTGACATTAATAAGAGCTGGCTGGTGAAAGGGAAGGATGCCAAAATAATCTCGCGAGAATCAGGCAGGTGTTAGATCCCTGCCCTGAACACACTTCTGTCTTGCCCGGGCACCATAGCAGAGGTGCGTGACATGAAGCTGTCAGGGGACTTCTCCAAAATCACAGAAGGAAGTCAAAGTAAAAGGCAAGATGGTGAGTCCCAAACCAAGGCTATTTATCCAGTAAAGTCTCCTCAAGAGCCAAACCACTGAAGATAACATCTAAGTGCAGGGGCAGAAAAGAGGTTGGTAAATGGGATAGAAGGGATCATCTACAACACCCCTAATGCACTCCCTGAGATGCTGCTGGAGATCTACTCCACAGCACCTGCACAATTTCTTCTAGTTTGCAGAGGAGGCAAATCCCACATGATGTCAGAGTCAGGCTTCTTCCATTTTTTCATCATCATCATCATCATTATTGATTCATCATTACAGTTTCATAATACAAATGGCTTTATATTTCCCACTGATTGCTGTATAAAGCTTTTGTACCTTAGTCACATAAAAGACATTTAGCCAGCACTGAGCAAGAGCTGTGATAGAAGTCACCTCTGAGGGCTGCAAAAACACTTCACTTTGGGCATTTGAAGTGCCTGCTACATGCCAAAGAAAAGATAGCAGAAATATTTTACTAGAAACAATTCTAAGCAGCCATAAGGAGTTTTTCTGATGATACAACTGCAGCAAAGGTCACCACATCTAATATAATTTTACTTTTCCCATCCTGTTCATGCAATTGTTTGGGGACAGCAAGAAACATGGTGGATGAAGGACCATCCTCAAACACACTGTAACACAGAGAGGATCTGGAAGCTGAGGGTGGTAGGGGAACAGTGAGACATCAGTAGTCAAAACACCAAACCAGCAAGAGGAAGGTACAGAATCAGCCTGACAGTGTCTGATGTACTTCCTGCCAACTGGACCCCATTATGTACTGTGAGAAAACTTACTCATGCAGCACATCAGTTTACCTTGGACTGAGAAAGAGAGACTTGCTGGCTTTCCCCAGACTCTGCAGGTGATTCAGAGACCTTAGTCATTGCCAGCTGGTATTTAAAGAACTGAGAAAAAGTGTAATCCATTCGTGGTTCCCCCTCACTCATTTTCCTTCCCCATTATGGAAGAGCTGAAGATAATTCTAAGAAAACAATGCTGAAGGCCACAAGACCACAGCATAGACCTTGGACTCCAGCCTCAATCACAAATTTTCCATCACCCTATTGCTCTACATTAGCCAAAACACAAGAGTTATTTCCTCCTGTTATGTACCTCCAGGAGGGTCTTCTGTTATTCTTTTGAAGCCAGCAAATAAACAGTGTTCAGCAGTACTACAAGGCCAGAAACAACAGGACAAATCCAACCTGGCCAATAATCTTCAGTGGCAGCTTACATATAAAGGTACGAAAAGCAAGGAAATTCATACCTTAACTTCACATGGCCTAAATCTGAAGGGGGGCTGCTTTAGCTTTGTAGGATTTCACCTGCACTGACATTGACCCATGCCTGCACCAGGGCTCAGCACACGGGGAGTATCAACACGGCTGCCATGCAGACAACCTTTTCTCCCTTCCTCCTCAGGTTCCTTTTCTCTTTAACAACTTTCTCAACGCGATTCCTGCTCTTAGACAACACTGCAGAAACATCACTGGCAAAGTTCAAAGTCCTCGCCTCCCAATACTGCCAAGCAAGGCAAAAAGAGATGCCCAAAGCTTCCTTAAGTGCTGCTGGATTTAATCAAAGCCATATGAAGGTGGCCTGGCTTGGCTTCCCAAAGCAACAGCAGCTCTCAGACAAAGAACTCTGTCCCGCAGCAGACAAATACAGTGGAAATACAGTTGAGTGCCAGGGAATCAGACTGCCCAGCCTCCCCCTTGGCTCCCAAACTTCCTTCTCGCAGTGCCCAGCAGAGTCACTCGTCCCACAGCTGCTCCTCCCCAAGACACCACCAGGCTTCAGGCAATGCAGAGCATGGATGACACACTCATGACAGCTCAGCTCCTCTGCTGCCTTCCTGCAGCTCCAACTTGTCCATCAAAATATGCATTTCTCAGTGTCCCCACCCCCGCGGACCCTCTCTGTCCTTGGCCAAGATGACTCATTGCTTGTTGCAGACTGAAGGAATGCTGCAGAAACACGATAACCTTTTATTTCATCTAATGCAGCAAATATTCACCAGAATTTATAAACGGGTTATGAAGCAAGGCAGCAGAGGACTGAGTGATAGTGGGTGACTACAAAGGGAGAAGGAAACATCTCCAGATCAGGAGTGAAGGACACAAGAAGAATGATGGGGCAGAGAAATAGGACAGTTCTGCACAGCAGGAATGACTAGAAGTCCCCCACAGCGGACACAGCAAAAAGAGAAGAGTGGCATTGGCCAAAAGACCAGGCACATGACCTTGAAGGACCTCCTAGACCCCAAGCCTGATTATGCAGCTTTGTTAATGCCCCTGTCACACACAGATACACTCACCATAAAAGAAACCCTACTCTGAAGCCTAAATAGGGAGATGAAGTGCTTCCTGACAACTTTGAGAAATAATTAGGTTTTCTCTAAGAGGTTTTTGCTAATTTTCTCCCCCCATCCTGTGATGATCTTCCAACATCAGCAATTTCTAGCTCAGACAAACAGCTCTGGCCCCCCATAATCAACACCAAGGCCAAGTGTGCTGCTTTTAGGAAGAAGATGCACAACCCCCTTCGCAGGTGTGATGAACTCCTCAGACCTCCCCAGGAGAGTGCTGCCACAGCCATGCCAGCTGCCCAGTCACCAGGCCCTGAGAAGTCATCCTCAAGGTGATAACATACTTGCAACAGCACATAACATAATGTCTTTTCAGCCTGAGATGGGTCAGATAAACGCTTATAACAAGTCAGTAAGACAGACCTATCCCCACTAGAGGAGAACAGGACAGCAGAATTTGTCCTTCCCAGCGAGGCACTAACACATCAGGCTCTGACCTGCAGTATATTTAAGCAGAGAAATCATAGAAACACAGGGTGATGTGGGTTGGAAGGGACCTCTTAAAGATCGTATTGTCCAACCCCCTGCCATGGGCAGGGACACCTTCCACCAGACTGGGTTGCTCAAAGCCCCATCCAACCTGTCCTTGAACACTTCCAGGGATGGAGCACCCACAACTTCTGGGGGCAATCAGTTCCAGTGCCTCACCACCCTCATCACAGAAAACTTCTCCCTAATATTCAATCTAATAATCTCCTTGATACATTCAGCAGAAAGTTGTATTTAAAAGCTGTGCTCAAAATCCTCCCAGAGGGAAACCTCCCCTGGGTTAACTGGGATGCCAAACTGTTGCAGCATGTACATGAAGCCATCAGTCAGCAGTGCGCCACAAAGGACTCTACCAACACTGTAGCCTCCCAGAAATATTAACACACCTGGCAATCCTTACCACCCTTTTATGTGGAAGGAAACTGAAGTAGAAGCAGGACACGTTCTACCAGGAGCTACACTGCTCTCTTCAGCAAGCCATGCCATTCCCACGTGCTCATCACCTTAACTGATCCAAAACTACCCTCTGCTGCCACAACAGTCAGTCCTGCCTTTTCCCTCCTCCCCCTTCTACACATCCCAGTCATCTCTACACTTGAGGTAGCAAACATCATTTGCTGAGCCAACTGGAAGTCATCCCAGAAATAAGAAAATAAAGGGGAAGAATTTCTGGCAGGACAACAGCCTGAGATCAGCTAAATCTGATGAGAAGCATGACCAGAAAGATGGCACAGTGGTACATGTGGAAACCTAGATGAGGCTTCAACCCATCATATCTTTGTCCTTGCACAGGGGTAAGTCACATAAAATCACTTCAACAGCTCCATTCACTGCTGAGCATGCTCAGGCACTCACTTTTCTAAATAGCCATCCAAAACAGCCTGGTGATTTGCTCTCTGAGGTCTCCAAACTAGGCTGATGCACCCAAACAGCAATGCACCACAGCTATGCAAGCCTTGCAGCTTACCAAGGCACAGTGGTAAAACAAAATTCCTCCAAGAGGTTTGAGGATTTTTTTTTTTGGGGGGGGGGGGGGGGGGTGTTGTTTTCG
>VZTJ01002466.1:2034928-2093379 GCA_013397795.1 Orthonyx spaldingii | reverse complement strand
GGAAGAAGATATGAAGGAAACAGATAAAGGGGAGTGGAGGGGGAAGAAAGACGGGAAAAGAGGGAAAGAAGGTAGGAAACGAGGAGGAGAGGGAAGCAGGAGAAGTCAGGAAAAAAATTAAGAAAGGGAAAGACAAGAACTGGGAAAGAGTGTTAAGTGTCAGAGAGGGCAGGAAAAAAGGGAAGAGGGGAAGAACGGAGGGGGAAAAGGGAGAGGAAAAGGGAGAGGAAAAGGGAGAAGAAAGGGAAAAAGGGGAGGAGGGACAGAGATCCTGCCCCTCCCCGCCGCGATACGAGGCGGAGCCGGGCCGGAGCTGGCGGCAGCTGCGCGGTGGCGGCGCGGCGGTAGGAGCTGGGGAGCCGGGCCGGGCCGGGGCGAAGGGAGCGGGGAAAGACGGAAGGCTGGGAGGGAAAAGCGCTGCCGGCGGCGCGGGAGGCGGCGGGGCTGCGAGCACCGGTGCGGGTGGGGAGCGGGCAGGGGCGGCAGCGGCAGCAGTGGCGGCTGTGCCCGGGGCAGGACCGGGCCGCTGCCAGGCACCCCGAACGGGATCGCCCCTCGGCTCGCAGGAAGGTGCAGAACTTGGAGCTGGGGGGAGAACCCTTTCTCGATCCGGGGGAGGTGAAAGGGGAAAGTGCCGCGAGCGGCGCGGGGAGGGCTGTGACGGTCGGGCTGCGACCGTCCCTTCGCGTGTCGCCGCTGGCTCCGGTCCCCATCACCCCGCCACACGTGGGGCTGCGGTGCCATCCCACGGAGGCCGTGGGCCGGCATTCCCGGCAGCGCTCGCGTTGGGAAGGGCAGGGCAGCGGCCGAGCGTCCGGGAGCTCCCGATCCCGCTGGCACCGTGTCCCGGTCCCGCTGCGGTTCCCCAGCGCCGCCCCCGAGCGCGTTCTCGGCGCGGCCCCTCCCCACGTGGGACCCGCGTTTGTTGTGGGTGCGCCCTGACGGCAGCGCTGGTGCCGAGCTGCCCTCTGTGGAAAAAAAGCGAGTTTGGGGTCCCCGCGATGTTACGGCGGCAGGAGGGGACTGGGCTGAGGGAAGACGGTGGCTGACTGAGCTCACATTCCGATGGGATAGCTCAGGGATTATTTTTTTTACGAATGCCCCGTAGTCTGAGTCATGCTGGCCAAACCAGGAGACCAAGGCTGCGTTTTATCACCTACTACAGCGCTGCCTTTAACCTCATCCCTTGTAGACTAAACCTAAAGCTCAGCTACCGGCCTTGGCATGTTTTTGTGCACGTTTATCTGGAGCCGTTCTGCAAAGCGCTGTGTTTACATCACTTCAGAAATGCAGTTTGACTGCAGAACAAACAAACAAAAATTCTGCTTACCAGCTTCTCTGTACTTGGATTTGCCTGACCAGAGTGACCTTTCAAACCTTGGGTATCGAATTGTGGAGGAACACTTCTCTCATCCACACAAGTTCCACTTGTCACATACAGACACATGTCCAGCAGGGTTTTTAATTTGAGCCCAGGGAGTTCTCATGTTCATCTTCCTCACTCACCCAAATTCTCTCAAAAATCCTCCAATTTTAAGTATAACTTGAGGTTCCACAATGTGTCAAGTGTGCCACGCTGGTAGAACTTGGTGTCTGTGTGGCTCAGCAGTGCAACAGTGAGCGAGTAGCACCAGTGCCTCCATAAAGCTCCTTGTGGCTAAGCTTCCTTGGAGGGGGAGGGGGAACATCTTCCTCTCACACAAGCAGCCTTCAGATAGCAGGCTATTGCCATAATCTCTCCAGGATCCTTGTGCTTTTTTCCTCTCAGAGGAGGACCTTCCCAAGTCCCAGATAAAACCATTTCAACTCTCCTGGCCTTATAATGGTGTTTGCAGCAGACTGGTTTTGGAAAAATATAATCTGTCCCCTTTGCACAGTATGACTCATGGCTGAGAGCTGGGGGGATTGAAGAACATTGTTGCTTCTCAGTAAATTAAAAAAAAAGGTGGTTTTATTTTGTTTTAATTTTCAGGTCTTATCTCAACTGTCAAAATGGAGCTTGACATCCAGTGTGAAGAGATGAGCCCATCTAGATGGGCTGAGCTTCTGACCACAATGAAATCCTGCAAAACCATCAGGTAGTGACTAGTTGTGTATCATCTCTTTTAAGTAAAAGCTGTTGCATTTCGCTCCTGTGCTCCAGAACTATTTGACCTGGGACGTAGAAATTGCACAGCAACAGGAATGATTCTACCTATTTTTATTCAGAAAGTTAATTTAAAGGGGGGGATAAACCCTCATGCTCTTGCAAAGTTTTTCAACTGCAGATGAATATCCTTTGGTATGAAGTAATGTTGCCCTGTTTCTTGGCGTGCCGTAGGGCTCAGCTAGGTACATGTGATTTAAATATCTGACCACCATTTTGGTTATTCTGCCTTTCTCTCTCAAGAGAGGGAAGATATCTCTCTGTGCTTATTAGGTTGCACACTCTTTGGGTTGCAGGCTTGATGCTGTCAAGTGATTTTGGCTTTAATAGTTGGGTACAAGCTGTGTGCCATCAGCTTTTAATTCTTCACTTGACCTTCAGCAGTACCAGCCTTGTTTGTTGAGCAAACAATGGGAGGGAACCATCTCCTGGGTTGTAAGGTGTAGGACAGGGCCTAGAAGAGTTGCTCCTGCAGTATTTCCCCTCTGCTGGTTGGGAATTCACACTTTACAGATGACGTCATCCTGCTGCGCCTGGAGAGCCCCATTGTGCCAGCAGTGCCTCGGAGGGCATCGGACCTGCTGAGGGCAACTTCCTTCTGTTTTGTAAAGGAGCCTTTTACAGGCAAAGCTTCATGGGCCTGGCCTTGACTTCCCAAGGCCTTCCTTGGGTGGCAGAAGGCAGTGGGATGGTTGTCTCCTCGGCAGAGGCTGAGCTGCTCCAGATGCAGTGGATGTGAGTGACTCATACCGCAGGGATTGTTCCATCAGCGTTATACATGATCCCATGGGAAGGTATGTCTTCTTGCCAGAGCGAGGGAAGGAAACGCCTCGTAGAGCCTCAGTTTTCATATTGTTGTCTAAGGAGAAGTGACCAGGCAACTTTGGGCAGTCCTGGCTGTGGCTGTGGTTGTGCCTGGGGCTGTACAGTTCTTCATGACACTTCCTTTTGCTCTGTGTCTTTTCTGCCTCACTCAACACCTCCCTGGCTATCCTGAGCTCCTGATCCTTTCCTTGGCTCTCCTTTCAGTTCAGTTCATCCCCATCAATTTAGCAACAGCTAGAAGAATGCTGATGTTCAGTGGGAGAGCTGCTGCCATACTGCAGATTCAGGGTTTGTGTGCTGAGGTTGCTGCTGGAGGGAGATGGTGCAAAGCAGCATGACTCACCTCCAAGAGCCCAACCTGCTGATGAGTGTCTCGGGCTGGCTGCAGACCAGCTTGACTGTTCTCAGTGCAGAACCAGTCTGACAGCCTGTAAGCTGGCAGAGCGGTTGTCACTGTCACTGTTTAAATGAAGGCACTTTCTCCAGCTGTAGGAGGATGACTTGTGCCCTCTTCTGTGCAGCACAGAGGAGGAGCAAGGCTTATGGAGCTGCCATCCAGCCTGTCCTGTGGTGCAGCCCAGAGCACACCTTGGTTTGGGCTGTGCAACACCCAGCAGGTCCTGCACTTACTTATGGAGGCACCTCAGGAACTGCAGGAACATTACCCCCTCTGCTTTCACGAGGAATGCTCCAGCCAGGGAGAGCAGAGCAACTCTGAGAACTAAAGTGCTCTTTCTCTCCTTGTCTTTCAGGTTGGATGACTGCAATCTCTCCAGCAGTAACTGCGAGGATCTCTCTTCCATCATCAATACAAATCCATCCCTCACAGAGCTGAAGCTGAACAACAATGAGCTGGGAGATGCAGGCGTTGAGTACCTGTGTAAAGGGTTGCTGACGCCAAGCTGTAGCCTACAGAAGTTATGGTAAAGCCTCATTGATTGTCTTGCTCTATCATGCTGTCACAAATGAGTGTTGTAAGGTCTCTTAAAGAATCACTGGCAAAGACGGGTTTAATATAAAAGTGAAAGCACAACAGTTCGTTGATAAGGTTCATTCTACTACTTAGTAGATGGTTAAAGAACATAGAAAAAAAGCAAACAAAATTCCAAAATCAATAACCAATGTCAACCCTAAAATTATATACATGGAGGTCTCAGGAAATAAAAGAGAAACCAAATCCAAGTCAAACCTCCCTGCACAACACCTCTCCATTGCCACAGTCTTATCCGATAACTCTATAAACACCCCATAGCAATACTAGCATAGTTCTGTGCTCCTTCTCCAAGCCTGAGTGCTGAAGGATCAACTTCATTGTACTATACCATTAAAATTCTAAATTATATCTATGGTTGGATGAGATTTTAAATTCTACGTACTCTGGATCACATTTCTAGAGGGGGCAAGAAATCATAGGATGCCTTTGCTTTATCTCTGGGGGCAGCCTCCTGATATTTAAACCACTTCTATAAAGCAGTGGAGCTGCTTCTTGTAAGGTGGATCCTTATTCTGCTGGAGGTGCTGTATGAGTGATTATACTGAAGGAAGCATGGGAGCTATTGTTTGTATCACAGGTATAATACTAAATGATAAAATATTTTGGCACACCTGTAAAATAACATTACTAGCCTGGAAAAACCACTTCCTAGAGGGTTATGCACTGTCAGAGCTGTGGTGTCCTTTCCAAGCTCAAACTTTGGCAGATAAACCTCTCTGAGAAGAGCCTCCGTAATTCTAGGAGTGCATTTCCCTCACCACTGCTGCCTCTCTCCTGCAGGTTGCAGAACTGCAATCTGACGAGTGCCAGCTGTGAGACCCTGCGCTCTGTCCTCAGTGCCCAGCCGTCCCTGACAGAGCTGCACGTAGGGGACAACAGACTGGGAACTGCTGGAGTGAAGGTGCTGTGCCAAGGGATGATGAACCCCAGCTGTAAGCTGCAGAAGCTGCAGTAAGTAGTCACTGGGCTTTTTTGGTCATCAGACAGACCGTGCTTGCCTTTCCCTTGAGACAAGCAGGAGTTTTGTTGCCAGATGTGGATTTGTTCTTATTTTACCTGAAATTGTGTCATGCTTAATCATGCTGGTGGGTCTCGTGGGTTTGGAAGTGTCAGGTTCCCATGGGCTTTGTTTAGCTGTCCTGGCAGTGGTGGCTATAAATGCAGGACCTCTCAGATGCCCAGGAAACATCAGATTCTGCTGCCCTTGGTCCTTTTTTCGTGACTGAGTGGGACCAGGGTGTATTTGCAGCCCCCAGCTGCTCCTGGGCAGGCCTGGAGGTGAGGCTCATGATGGTGTTGCACTGCAGAACTCAGCCCTGTGCTCCAGCCTGCCTGTGCACTGGTTTAATGGAGGTCTAATGTAAAAATTGGTCTTGCTAGGGTCCCCTGGGATCTAGTTTAAGAATTAATGCTTCCTGAAATGAGCAGAGAGATGCTGTTAAAAACTCTTACTGTTACCTCTGGTTTTATGCGTTGCCTGGTCTCAACTCACATTGCCATGTTTTCTGCCCTGGCTAACACGCACCAGGTCCAGCTGATTCTTGTGGTAGCAGGATATGTGAGGAGGGTTGTCTTTTTGCCTGGACTTCTTTTCTTCTTGCAGGCTGGAGTATTGTGAACTAACAGCTGATATTGTGGAAGCTCTCAATGCTGCCCTGCAAAGCAAGCCCACCCTGAAGGAGCTCAGCCTCAGCAACAACACGCTGGGAGATACAGCTGTAAAGCAGCTGTGCCGGGGCCTGGTGGAGGCAAGCTGCAACCTAGAGCTACTACAGTAAGGAAGAGCTGCTCATCTCTAATGGCAGCTAGTGCTGCTGCTAGTCATACCATCCACAGGACAGGAAAAATTGCTGTCAGGAATGCTTGAAATGTAGGCCAGATTTTTTGCTGGCTCCAGTTTATGTAACTGGAAACTGCACACAAATGTCTGGGACTTTCAGTTTTGGAGTTTTTGGCACTCCAGGTTAAACCACCCCTTACTAAGGGAGACTGCTCACCCATGTCTCAGAGCAGAGGAACAATCACCCTCAGTGGCTCTAGTTCTTAAACTGGAATTACCAGCCAGTTGAGTATACTTATTCAGAGCCCTTTCTTGCTACAAAACAAAGGTGCTGGGTTTGGCCTCGTTTCTGGGGTAAAGCCCGTGAAGGCCTTTATGGGAGAAGCGTGATTCATTTTATCTCGCCCTGTGGTTCAGCAGGGGTTGGCTCAGCAGGGACTCATTGTGTGATACTGCCAAAAGTTCCTCTTAAAAAGGATAACTGATATAAAGGCCAAGTTTGGCAAGAATGATCCTTGCATTAATGCATATGAATGGCTGGGTCAAACTGCCCTGCAGCCTCGTGAAATGCAGGAGCAGTGTGTGCCCATCTCAGACACCTGCATCCTCTGTGAGCCTTGCAGGATGTAGCAGTGCCCGGCTGAGCTGCACTGGTTTGCAGCAAGGAACCAGCCCACAGACCTTTCTCAGTCCGAACTGGGGTGTTGGGGTGTATCTAACACAGTGGGTCTGGAGCAGCAACTGTGCATTTTCTTGCAGCCTGGAGAACTGTGGCATAACCAGCGACAGCTGTATGGAGATCAGTGCTGTTCTCAGGAACAAGTCATCTCTGATGGATCTTTCTGTGGGGGACAACAAGATCGGGGACTCTGGTCTGGCTCTGCTGTGCCAGGGACTGATGCATCCTAGCTGCAAAATCCAGAAGCTGTGGTAAGGGTGGGCAAAGATTTCTTAAATCTGTTCTGCAGCCTCTGAGCTCTTTAGGTTGTGCTGCTGGTTTGCTTCTAAGTGGAAAATTTCTCAGTTACCCACTGGGTCAACAAAGTGTCTCAGCTGCAAATCAGTTAATTCCCAAAACTGGGTGGAGGACACCACGAACAAGTGGGGCTGCACTGAAATTGCTTGGATCAAATTCTGGGGAGAGGGCGAATGGAAGTTTGTGATGGCATTGTCTTGGCTTCCAGTAGAGTTATCTGCCTACTAGAATTGCATATTTCTGTTTCTTTTTTTGTGTGCTACAAGCAGAGCTTTTGGTGCAGCAAGTGGAAAGTAAGGAAGGGAGGAAGCTGTGTGGTATGATGTATGAAAGGTACAAGAAAATGAGACAATGTAACCAGAAATTCAGAATACAAAATCAGGACTGTTTTCTAATCTCAGTCATTCTTGGGAGAAAATAATGTTTTGTTCTTCCCTGCAGGTTATGGGACTGTGACCTCACAAGTGCTAGCTGTAAAGATCTCTCCAGACTCATCAGTACAAAGGAGACCCTCACAGAGATCAGTCTGATAGACAACAACCTGAGAGACTCAGGGATGGAAATGCTGTGTCAGGCACTCAAGGATCCCAAATCTAAACTTCAGGAGCTATGGTGAGCTGCTGTCAAGTTTCACATACCTACTGCCTTCTTTGGAGGCCTCACTGAAGAAAGATGTAAGTGAAGTAATGCCCACCCAGATAGATCCTCAGTTGCCATGGTTCCATGAGCAACTCCTGCTGGTTGTTACTGAAAGGATTTATAGAGTTAAAAAGGGTTTTTCTAGACTTAAAGACTCTGAAAGGATTTATATTTCTAAACTCGTAGACACTTTGAAGATCTGCCCCATCACACTTATCCTGTTATAAGCAAAAGGAGACCAAGCATCACTTGCAGAGCTTCTAATTAATTGTTTTATCATGCAACAAATGGCAGATAAGAGACTTTTGAAGCTTGAAAGGCCTGATGGAATAGCAAAATGAGTGCTGTGATCAGATATCTCAGGTTCTCCACTGGAGCTAAGCTCTCTCACTGATGAGACAAAAGACAGCTCTAGTGATGTAAACGTTTCTCAGTATCCTGTCCTGTTGACTGTGCTATATTTTAGGCTGAGATGGTCTGGTGGCCCAGAGAGGAAATTTGTTCTTTCACTTAGGACTTGAATTTTCCTACATTGCGGATCCAGCTCCTGCCCCCAGCTGGGTTCTTCCCCTGCCCTGGTAGCCTGGAAGTCAGTGAGGTGCCTCAGGAGAGCACAGTGGAGCCAAGAGTGACTGTCAGAGCAGCACACTTCATATTTCCTTGTTCCTGTGCTTTTTGGGCAGGTGCCTTTCCTAGGCACACACTCCAAGACAGGCATCCCACATATGGAGTGGGAGAGGTGCTGCCTAGAAAGGACTGAGCAGACAGGCATTGAGAGGAGTACAGTGATTGCAGGAAAGCTCTGGTTCCTCTGTTCCCACTGTCTGGGCTCCTGTTAAGTAAATGTAAAGAAGTGAACAGTGCCTGATAGCCTCTAGATGTCTCACCTAGATCTCATGTCACTTTTGCCCTGCAGGGTTAGGGAGTGCGGGCTCACCACTGCCTGCTGCAAGGCTGTCAGCTCTGCTCTCAGCACCAACAAGCACCTGAAAGTCCTGCACATGGGTGAGAACAAGCTGGGAGATGCAGGTGTGGAACTCCTGTGTGAAGGGCTGATGCACCCCAACTGCAACATCCAGTCCCTATGGTAAGGTGCCCTCTCAGAAGTCATCTCTCTTGCTGTCTGAATTCACCCTTTGTCTTTTACTTCCATGGTCCTTATGGGTGCCAGCACAAGTGCTGGTCCAGCCTCACCAGAAGGAGCAGACAGCCAGCTGGAGCAGCCCTGGGGTGGGATTTGCCTTCCCCATGAGCCTGTTCCTATCCCAGCTGGACCCAGCTCTGGGCTGTGTGATGCTCAGGGCCCCATGCTTGTTCTCTCCGTGTTGCTGGACAGAAGCCAGAACTGTGCTCTGATGCCTGAACTCACAGTGAGTGAGCGAGTGAGTGAGTGAGTGAGTGAGTGAGTGGAGCAGATGGGTCATGGGAGACATCAGTAAGACCTGGAAGTCTGTCCCAGAAAGATAGATCTTTTGACCACTTGGTCGTCAACTGAGAGGCCTCAGTTGCCCTCTTTAGAGAGATGGTTGCAAGTCTCAAGTAATAAAATAATATTAATAAAGCTTAGAGCTGATTTATGGTCAGTTGAAACCAAAGAGAAGATGAGGCATGATGGTGAATTTGGGAATAACTTCAATGGGTTCCTTCCACCCCTGTAGCCACACACTGTTAAGGTTTAGGGAGGACTGTGAGGTGTTCAGCAGTCACCACGAGGGCGGCTGTCTCTGTGACAAGACCACGGGCCAGCCCCTGCTGATGTCTTGGAGATGCCACCTTTGCAGGGATCTCTGGTCCATGCTGGGGGTGTCCATGCCTGCTGCCCTGGTGTGGGCAGTGTTTCCTGGAGCCAGGGCTCACTGTGCTAGCCTCTCCCTGCTCTTCCTGCAGGCTGGGTAACTGTGACCTGACCGCAGGCTGCTGTGCCACCCTCGCCACCGCCATGGCCACCAAGCAGTGCCTCACCGAGCTGGACCTGAGCTACAACCCTCTGGAAGATGAAGGCATCAGGAAGATCTGTGAAGCCTTGAGGAAGCCTGGCTGCAACATGCAGCAGTTAATGTGAGAGATGGTAGTAGCCCTGGCAGGGGTGGGAGGCTGGTGCTGGTGAGGGAGTAAGGGGGCCCTGGGTTGTAAAGCATATTTCTGGCTGCTCTCAAACCTAGACTGGGCCCTTTCTGGTATGTGACCTTCCCACACTGGCCAGTTGTGCATCTTTCTCTTCCCTTAACAGGAGGATGCTCACTAAATCTCACTTGCCTTTTTGTTTTGGTGTAGTTTGTATGACATTTTGTGGAGTTCTGAAGTGGATGATGAACTGAGAGCCTTGGAAGAGTCCAAGCCTGAAGTGAAGATCATTTCATGAGTGCTGACTGCCTACAGAACAACGTCAAAGCAATGTCCTCTTCTTAATCTGAACTCTTCATACGTAAAACTAATTAACTTAATAGGGAATTTTCTTGTACCAGAACCATTTGTGGATTCCCTGAGCGGATGTCTGGGGAGCTGATCGACCTTCTCTGCATCTCTGGATGTACTAACTCTGAGACTCATGAAAGCTGCAGCATCACTATCCTTGAAATAAACAATTACTGTCTTGTAGAAGTGGGTCTCTAGCCTTTAGGAGCTCTTTAATCCTATAATCCCTTCTAACAAATTAGTTGGGCTTTAAAGAGAGCTCCTTTCCCAAGGCAAGAGAACTACCCACTGTATTGTTACTGGGTGGTGCTTTTGATAGGTCTCTGGGGAAGGCTCTCAAAAAAAACTAAATGTTTTTAATCTAAAATGGAGCTCTCCCCTGTCTTTCCCTAAAAGAGTTCTTGGAAAAGCAGTGGTGGCCAGGGCACTAGAAAAAAAGAAATGAGCAGCTGTTCAGCTGTGTAATGTCAAAATTTATGTCCTTTGAAAAGTGATTTTCCTACAAACAAAAGATGCTGTGTGCATTTCTGCTAGTATGGGAAATGATTAAATGATTGATATGTTTGATCTGGCAAAGAGTGGTTCTACAGGAACTTTATACTTAATTTTTCTACTTATAAAAATAAAATATATCTGTATATTTCTCCTTTAAGACCAGTCTAGTTACTTGTGAACTGCAATACTACTCAACCTTGTTTTACTTGTTTGTTTTTGGTAAGTCCTTAGCTGAAACATGCCAGGAGAAGATCTTAGTCAAGGCCTTAGGTAAAGAACAAGCCTAGAAGACATTTCAGTTTTCAGGGGACATGGGGGTTTCATGCCCAGAGTTCTAATAAACCCTTGTTCCAAAGGAAAATGCAGCTGCTGCCCACCTAAAGCACAAAAGAATGAATATAACTTTATAGAAGANTTCATGCCCAGAGTTCTAATAAACCCTTGTTCCAAAGGAAAATGCAGCTGCTGCGCACCTAAAGCACAAAAGAATGAATATAACTTTAAAAATATAGAAGGCAAACCTGGCATTGCCCATGGCTGGCCTTGCAGGATGAGTGCCAAAAATGTCCCATTCCCCAGCGTGTTTTCCTGGAGTGGGTACTTGGTGTTTCCTTCACTGGCAGATTCTGTGTGGACACCCAAGGTAAAGGTGTCCTCCAGGCTTTGCTTTCTGCTGCTCACATTCATCCTGTAGAGGCCACAACTGGCTTTTCTTTGACCTAAAAGATTTGACCTAAGCAGTTTCTACAGCAGCCTTCACAAACCTAAAATGGTGTATGAAAAACAGCTTAGTTGTGTCTCCAGGCAGGTGTGAAGGATAGGATTTGGTTTTTTCCTCAAGGCACATTTCTCACAGCTGCCCAGAATGCTAAAAACCCACTCCTTTTTGCTTCAGTCTCCTCCATCAATAAAAACTTAGCCATTCTGAGGGGCTCGTAAACGGGCTTTTCAGTTCATGGTCTCTCCTGGACTTGGCCTGCACAGATGCCCGGATTAACTTCAAGCTGGGGGAGAAGACAGGGGTCCAGAGGGTAAAGAGATGTGTAAGGAGAGTCACAAAAATCAGGCATCTGGGAGGGTGTAAAAACAGGCCTCTAAAAAGACAGCAAATAGTATTAGAAGTGGATTTTCCCTGCCCTGGTTACCCAAGGGGAGGGACTCTGCCCTTGCACTGCAGCTGCAATGCCTGGAAAACACCTCCTCTTCCTCCCTTGCAGACAGATGAGCATTGGGAAGGGTCTGCCACCATGGCCCCACTGTGGGCGTTCAGCCTGGGACAGTCTGCTCCCACCTGGAGTGAAGCCCACGCCTGCCTTTGATCCCAGAGTGGCTTTGCATTTCCTCCAAGAACGCAGACAGAATTTGGAAAAGTCTCTTGCAGCAAATGCCACGTGTCCAGCTGCCAGCCACAGCAAGGAAAACCACAAGAGCCATATTTTGCCACCTCATGAGCTCAGGGCGTCTCAGGCCAGGCCAGCATCCAGAGCTCTACAGCTCCCCCAGGATGGGGATGAATCTGTGCTCTCAGAACCTGTGCTGTGCTTTAGGACAACACCAAGTCCTGTGCTTGGCTCTAAAAAGCAAGTATAAATCCCAAAATCCAGAAGCAAGCCACTGTAGCAAGAGACTTGTACTAATAAACAAGACTCAAGCAAGGATTTCTATTCCTAAAAACTCGTTTGTTTTTATCCATCTCTTAGTTGGTCCAACTCACTTCCCTGACAAAGCTTGTCACAACTGAGAACTTGGGAGAGCTGAAAGACAGAAATTTGCTTCTGCATCTTAGGTGTGTGGGTTGGCACCATTTTAAGCTAAAGTAGTCAGGAACTGAATCACAAACCTTTCATGTGCAGGATGGCAGGCAAAGCTTTACTCATCCCAGGATCACAGCTGGAGCACTCAGCAGTTCCCGGGACATTGCAGTCACATCCTAGTTCTCAGGGCAAATGCTTGGACCCCCTTGATATAGTGGTTTGCAGTTACTGACTCTCTACCAGCAAGGGCTGAGTTTCACCTCACATAATGAAGCTTAAGGACAAAATTATGCAGCCAAAATAGAAAATTAAGAAATGCACATAGGACTTTCACTTTAAGCAATACTAGAACCTTAAAAATTATGCCCCAGAGATCTTAAATTCAGAGAAAACAGGTCTGTGTTTTGGACCTCAGTAATAGCAACAGTGGTATAGGGTGTAATAGAACTTTGGCTTTCTGCTAGTAGTTTCAGATTCTACAATAAATCCAATTTTTTATTCATCACAGCATATGATCTTGAGCTGGGAGGTTCCAGTTAACATTGCCAGAAGCAGTTAAACAAATATTACTGTCCTCACAAACAGTTTATATCCTAACCAAACCTCCTACTTGCTTTGGAATATCAAGTCATGGCTGCCCTGGCATCCCTGACTGCTCTCTTGGTGCCTGAGCTTTCTGGGAAGGAGTTCCAGCACAACAAGGCACCAGGCACCAACTTCAAATAATAGTGATGCTACCAGCAATTTCAGTGCTCTAGTTGATTCTGAAAGGGGAAATCAAGCCTTCTGTGTTTGAAGAGTTAACCACACACCCTGCTTTGAAAACAGTGTTTGCCATGTGAGTCACTCCCAAACCTCTACTAAAATAGTCTAAAAGCAACTTACTCCTTGCCTGAATTCCCCTTTTGCACAGACCATTATGTTTTCAAATTATCATTTCCAGCACATCTCCTCCTTTCTGTGTGTTGATTTCATCAGCTGCCCCTTCTCCCACCAAATCTCCATTTCATCTCTTTACTAATGGGGAAAAAACATGAGACAAAAATCCAAACAAACCACTAGACAGGAAAGTCCCTCTCCCCATAAGGTAAGAAGAATTTTGATCTGCTTTACCCATTCCCCTCCACACAGCTGCAAACGAACCATGGACATTTCTCCCCCTGGGGCACAGCATCACAGCCTCCTCCTTACTGAGTGATGCCCACTCCTCTGGCACTCACACCATAAATGCCAGCCAGTCCAGTGCACTCCCAGCCTGGCAAGGACTTGCAAATTGGCACCTTGATGAATACATGAGGTTAGTCTTGCCTCTGTCAGCTGAAGCCAGCTGCATCCACCATGAGAGGAAACAGCCCCCAGCAGGAGGAAGAAACTGTGCTGGGTCAGATGACTGCACAGATGATAAGTCTTTCCAAGCTAGAGGGCAAATCGGTGGCATGTGGGATGCAGGACCATGTCGCTAGGGGGGATAGAAACTTTAATTGGCCAATATCATGTCAGAGCCTATCTGGTTTGCCATTAAGAGGCAGGTATGCAGTGGGAGAGGTGAATTGTTGGCACTTCCTCAAGCCCTTGAAGGTGTTCCAGAGCAAACACTCAGGAGAAGTCCTAAGCCAGGCTGTGCTGCCCTCAGGCTAGCGCACAGCAGCCCATAATATCCACAGAGGGAAATAAAGCACGGGCACAGCTGTCACTTGCATAGACATCCTACATGCAGCTCATGCAAATCCTCCTCTGCTGCTCCCCATTTCCTACTTCCCTGGTGATTCTCACATCCCAGGAATAGCCCCGTGCCATCCGGACAGCCACTGACCCAGCATCGCCCACCCCAAAGCCCTTACATCCCCTACGAGTTGCTTCTGCCTTGTCTACCCTTCACAGAGACACTTAGTTCAGACCCCAACTAAGCCTGGCAGATGATTAAAGCACCTCTTTGCTCTTTGCTCCTGGGTACAGAAGTGCTCTGCAGGCCATATTGGGATTGTCTGGGAAGTGCTGCCTGCCTCTGTGACTTCTGGGTGCAGCTCAGCTAAACCAGCTCCTCGTATCCAGGTTAGAGGCGTCACATCCTCTCTCATGTGCTGTAACTGCAAACCAAGGCATGAGGCTGCACTCAGAGATAATCAGAACATAAAACACCAAAGAGTTTGCTCCGTGGCACTTCCCACAAAGAGGGAAAAGAAGACTGTCATGTTCATCCCTGACTCCAGTGGGGATTTGTTGCTTTCTACACATCAGGCTCCCAGGGGATCCATTCCCTGCTCTGTGCCACAGGATGCAAAGCAAATCTAAATTAGACACACTACATGGCATGCAGCCCTGTCTCCTAACTACAGCAGGATCAAAGATAGCTGTAATCCCACCAACGTGGGTTAGAGTCACCTAAGGAACACTCTGGGGAGGAAATCTGGCTGGATTTGGATCACTTGACAGAAAGCAAGCAGAGCTTCCAAGACTGGAGAGAGACAGTGGAACCAATCTGAGATTTATCAGGGAAGTTCATCGAAGCCCAGGTGGGATAAGGAGAGAAAACCAGATGAGGGAGGAAGGAAAGCACTGGTGGATGGTGTTCTACATCCTTTCTCACCTCTCTCCAGAGCTCTTGGCCCTGTAATCTCCATGTAATTTAGCACCATCTTCTGAAAGAGAGAACCACTCCTGCTTTTCAGATGGCTCATTTCCCCTAAGTGTTTCAAGCCTTTCTAGGTTCCTGAATTTTAGGCCTGGCAGACCCAAAAGGGTATGGGATGGCTTTGGCACATCTGAGACTATGGATCTAGCTCCTGAAGTTTGTGCAAAGATCAAAGAGTACTCCTTCACTGCTGGCATCAAGCTGCTATAGGACATATTTGTCCAAAAAAAAAAAAAATCCTACTGCTTTGGATAGAGAAAGTAGAGTTAAAACAACAGCATAGCAAAAGCTGGTAGAAAGCACATACTCTTAGCCCATTGATTTATGTCGTGCCCATGAAGGGCTTGCAGAGCTGGCAGGACTTCACAAGTCCATATGGACTGGTGTCACCAAGTCCAGCAAGGGGTTAGAATTGCTGTCCTGCAAGCCCCTCAGAGCTCAGCCTTTTCCTTCATGTCCTGCCTGGTGCCTGCTGGGCCTCTCCCAGGACCTGCAAGGGAGCAGGTACGGAGCAGCTCTCGTGACTCTGACAGCTGGATTTTCCAAGCAGGCACCCTAAACACCAGCCCTCCACAGTTTTGCTGGAGCTAATGAAGCAGCAGCCTCTCCACCTTGACCCTTCTCCATGTATGCCCTGTTCTGACCTGGCTTCACCAATAGTGGCTCCTGCCTTGCTGAGTGATTTCTCTTTGGTGAATGACAGTGAGTTAATGAGTTTGTTTGGAAACAAGTGTGTGCTGTGGAGATAGAGATGTGCAAAATACACCCTACACTGCAGCTGGGAGCAGGGCCTCACCTGGAGCCTCTGGCAAAGGACCTCTGGAGAAACACGAGATCGACCATTAGGGTTTTGGAGCTGGAGTTATCAAAGACCAGAAGCCCACTATGCTCCAGCTGAAAAAGAGAAATTAGCAGCCTGTGAGGGAGTTCAAGCCACCTCAGAAGTTGTTGGGACAGAAGCATCTCCCCTTGGCACCACAATTGCCTGTCCTACACTGGATGTTCCAAGGCAACATCCCCACAGCACATCACGCAACCAGCGCTAGATGGAGTAAGTGGGTAGCGTTGATTACACCAGGAGCCCGGATGAGAAAACACTATTTCCTAGGAAACTAGAAGAGATTATGGAGTGGCCAGTCGGCAGAGATTTTGGAGCAGTGCCTGAGAAGGTGACTTGTGCCCAAGAAGCACCACCATATAATGAGTTACCAGAAGATGGAAGAGGCTATGGGAGCTGGGAGAGTGTTGATAACACAGCAGCATTTTTGATAACACTACTGCTGAGCAGTGCTGTCCCTGTGACATTCCTTCCCCCCACCAGGGGGCTGGGAGTGGGCAAGGTCATGGCAGGGGACACATCCAGGCCAGCTGACCCAAACTAACCAAAGGGATATTCCACACCATATGACATCAGCTCAGATATAAAAGCTAAGGGAGTGAGAAGGAATTGGGGGCATTTGTTATTCTACAGTATTTGCCTTCCAGAGCAACCACTCCAGGTGCTAAAGCCCTGCTTCCTGGGAAGTGTCTGAACATCCTCACTGATGGGGATTAGAAATGAATGTTTCCCTTTGCTTATGTACAAGAAAACTTTTATTTCTCTTTGTTTGCTTTACTAAACTGCCTTACCACAACCTAATAGTTTCCGTCTTACTTGGAATAACAAAATGACAGTCCCTTCTTGGACTTCATTCACAAAAGAGAGAGGAACCCAAGATGATATATTTTATACACAACATTGCACTTCCATTTCTATCCCAGTAATATCAAATCCTGCTCTTTCCCTCAAACATAAGCCCTTCCTACATTCCATTTATATCATAGTAATAGAAAATATTCCTCTTTCACTCCAGCAGCTCTTCCCAGGTGTGCACCACATGTGCAACACAGTCCAAAAATACTGAAGATGCAAAGTAGAACAGAATAACCTAGAAAAGAATGGAACAAAACACAACACAAGATATTTTACATGCAACATTGCACTTCCATTTATATCAGAGTAATAGAAAATCTTGTTCTTTCACTCCAACAGAAGCTCTTCCCAGGTGGGCAGTAGGGCCACACACCCCCTTGCCCCTGTTTCCCAGGCAGGACTAGGCAATCACAGAGACTCACAGCAGAGAAGTGGGGAAATGAGATGAGCTCTTTGGGATGCAAGCAACACGTGGCAGAGAGGTACCACAGCGTGCAATAGAGTCCAAGAGGAATGGAAATGCCAAGTAGACTCAAGTAACCTGGAACACAATGGAATAAAACACAATACAATGTATTTTACATGCAATGTTGCACTTCCATTGATATCCTAGTATTATAAAATACTGCTCTTCCACTCCATGAGAAGCTCTTCCCATGTGTGCACCAGGGCCAGGACTAGACCAGTCACAGAGATGCACAACAGGGAAGTGGGGAGATGAGCTCTTTGGGATGAAAGCAAAATAGAGTGGAGAGGTATCACAGTGTGGGACAGAGACCTTGGTTTGTTTCCTTGTGCATTAAGGGGATCTTCAGAGCTTTTGAAGTATGAGACTGAGAGAAGTGAAAACACTGGCAGATGAGTTCCTGGGGAAACTGGTGCAAAATCTCTCCTCTTACCTGATCAATAGTTTTAATTTACTTCCTTCTCCTTTATTCATCTCTTAAATTTTCACTGGAAAAAAGCAATTGCAAACCTTTCCCGTACTTTCTTCTTCCCCTCTGACCAAACAGATCCAGTTTCTTCTCCCACTCCAGCCCATGTCTCGGTTACTGGATGTGGTTTCCAGTAAAATTAATTCCTCAAGTTCCCAGTGACCTTCCTGTAGCGGGCCATGGCTCACTGGGGAGGAGAAAGCCCATGCAGGCAGCTCTGCAGTGGGGCAATAGCCAGCTCAGCAACAGGAGAGAGAAGGCAGCACCAAAATACCACCGACAGCTGCTAAGAACAAACTATTAGAGGCTATTAGAGGATTGCAGCTGCTCCTCTCTGATTAAGAGACAGGGACACAAAGAAAAGCATGGCAAGAGGGGGATTAAAATCTGAAAGAGCCTGACCTGCATGGCCAGGGGTGAGACAAACAGCCTGTGCTTGCTCTCCCTCTTGCAGCACAGGCTGCGCAATTCATTTCATTCACTGTCCAGCCTGAGCTAATACACAGCTCCTGAGCAGGGCCATGCTCTTTCCAGCTCTTTCTTCCCACTGCCTGAACCAGGACTAGATGCTCGTGTTATGCCAGGGAGCCAACCTGCCGGGGCTCCTGGCTGTACTACACAACCCCTCCTGGGCCTGTGGCTCTACTGCAAAGGCACCAGGTCTAAACACACCTTCTTCTCTTACTACCGCTGTAGGAACAGGAGAGAAGTTCAACACTACCAGACCATAAAAAGATCCATACCTCTCTTTTCCTCATCTCCATTTTCCTTAGGTGGAGTTGTTAAAAACTGAGCTGAACAAGCCATGCTCATGCCCCATCTCCTCCTTCACAAGGACCTCAGCAGCATGAATTCAGGATTCCTGCCCTACTACCAGAACTCACCCTTCCTTCCTGCCTTCCTTCCTTGGTCCAGCTGCTGAGGCAGGTCTCATCCCACATCCCCAGACTCCAGTGTGTGGTCCAGGAGGGTAAAGATGGGTGGCGAAGAACTGCAGCAGACCAGTCTTTGGGGACCACTTTGCTCTCTGCAACGATAGAGAAAAGCACCCTGAAGTGGGAAGTGAGACAGGGTGTGAGCTCAGTAGCCATAAAGAAGGGTGCCTTGCCTGGAGAAGAAGTGTGTAGTAGTTTCTGGAGACATCTCTTTCTCTTACCCCTCTGAGGAACAGAGTGGGGCAGTCACCAGGTCTCACAGTACAGCCAGACAAGAGGCTGGCCCTTTGCAACATGAATAAGACCCCAATTGCCATCAGCAACCAGAGGGGTCAGAAAGCCCACAACCCCCAAAACTCTTTAGTTTTCAAACGGGTGCTCTAACAATCTCTAGGGCGTTTTATTTTTGGGCTCTGCATTATTGATGTAGTGGGGGGGAACTGATTTCCCCAGAATCTGTGTTTCATTTTTCAACCAACTGTTCCCTGCACATGATCTACAGACACCATGGACTGGCAGTAAGAAAGTGCATGAAACTGAAGGCTTTGTACTTTGAACCCCTTTTCACATTATACCATGGTGCCCAGGAGCTCAGCTGGAGGCAGAGGGAAAGGGGTCACCCAGAAATCTGGAGTTGCACCCCCAGCAGGATAAAGACAAGCTGGTACTGCAGAGCTGGTACAAGCTCACAGTTCTCCAGGTGTTAACTAGAGGTGTAACCAGCCAAGGATTGATGGCTTTCCTGGGGCCACATAATCCTCTTCTGGTCTTAGGCACGTTTGCTCCTCCCAGGAGCAGCCAGCAATTTCTGGCAATTTTGGAGCAATTGCTGCTCCTAAAAGCACTGCTGCACTAGATGGCTTGAGGGTCTGAACCTGAATGGTAGCTCCCACGTGTTGCTACAGATATCATGTTCCTTGACAAGCGTTCAGTTGCACATTATTCCAAAACCCCTTTGATTTGGCCACTAAGTTTTCCTAGGGTAGCAAGCAGAAAGCCAGGGAGCTTAGACTGGATGTGGGAAATGGCTGTGTGCTGGACAAACAGCTGTGCAGTGGCGACACAAAGAGGGGCCTGAGGGCTGGAGCCATGTGTGAGCACACGCAGTGACAGCCCCAAGCTGCCGTGGAGCAAGTGTGGGCAGCTGGCAGAGCACGTGCCCTTGTGCAAGGGGATTCCAGCATTCCCAGCCCTCCACACAGCCCTGGCAAACCCTGCATGGAGGAAGGGCAGGATTCAGCAAGGTCAGAGGGGTCATGGCCTGCACACAGCCTGTTCAAGGCAGTCTGAGAAAGGGGACAGGGTGACTTAATGCCGCTTGAGGTTCAAGAGCAGCAGGTCATTAGCTGGGCAGAATCATAGCAGAAGAGTTTTTTTGGGTGATACCACTTAAAGAAAGCACCTGAATTTTACTTCTTGGCATGGGCCCCCTTGCCAGCATAAAAGCCCAATCCTGACTTTCCCAATAGCCCATGACTGTGAATGTAAGCACATGAAAACAAGCCCTAAAAGCAGCTAGCATGCCTTGAACGAGTTCAGCTGTGGTCCATTATGGATGCACAAGTAGAAGATAAAAAGGCAGTAAAAGGTTAATTGATTTGTCTAAGCTCAAACAAGAAATGTAGCTGGGAGCTTGAATTTGTACTGAGATCCTCTCTGGCAGCTCAGAAAGTCATCACCCTTTTTTTTCCTAGTAGCCTCCCAGGCTTAGCTTATTAGGACTTCCAAATTTGTTACAGAAAGAGTGAAACAGACACCTTGGGGCTCTTGGAGTGAAACTGTCTTGGTGTGAGCCCTATAGTGCCTGCACAGAACAGGTTGGTGGTGGGAATGTATCGCCCATCTCTCTACTCTGAGATACCAGTCAGAGGCTTTACATGGCAGTTCAGCCATCCCCAAACTGAGTACAAGTGTCAGAACTCACCTCTGACCTCCGTGCAGAAGCAGTTTCTCCAGGGAAGGAAGCTGCTCCCAGCACTGGCAGGGCAAGAGCCTGGCAGCACCAAGGTGACCGTGACTGTGGGGCCCTGCCCTGTCTCCATGTCCAAGCACAGGAAGACACATCAGGCACCTATCTCACATCATCCTCCTGCTGCTGAAACCTGTGATGGATCCTCAAGGAGGGTTGAAACTGCATCTGCCACTCCATCTTGCTTCTCCCCACTTCGGCTGGATCTAACGGCTCAAATGTTTTCTGCGCCCTCCAGCAGGGAGTTTAATATACCTGATGTCCTTTTTAATGCCATTCATTCTAATGAATCCAGATATTCTTGCTGTCCATATCTATTCAGTCTTTTGCCGAATATTGATGTATTTTTGCCCTTGGGAATTTCTGGGCCATGCTCATTGCATGTCATAGGGGAAAATAAATTAAAGAAAAATAGATTTTCACAGCTTAAAATTTCCTTTCACCTGTTTCACTGTCATGATGTGATAAGAGCGATCCATTTATCATTTCCTATACTCCCAGCCTGTCTTGTGACTGATTTCCCAGGTTTTCAAAGTGGCAGATTCCCTCATAAAAGAACCATCTTCTGACTTGCCTGCAGGCAGGTGTGGGCTGGAATACCAGCTTTGTTTTGTATTTTTTTCTTAGTGGCACTGCTTAAAAATCCTGCCACTATGCCCTAATCCTAAGACATGTAAGGTTTCATCTTCTGAGAAATCTGTTAAATGTGTGGATGGGTTTTGCATAGAGTACCACAAAAATAAAAGAGCGAGTAAGGTCACAGAGGCTTACATTGGTGTGGGAGGCAAGTGAAAGGAGGTCAGTAGAAAAGGGGAGGGAGGGGTGCCCGTGTTGAAATGGTGACCCTGCAGCCGTCCCCGTCTTTGCATATTTCCTCTCGTATTTGCTTGCCCTTCAGAATGTCTTTGGGTGGCAGCACAGGCTTGGCTTCCTGGTCCTGTGCAGGCAGGAAGGAGGAAGTTTGGAGGAGGAAGAGCAGAGGAAGCACTGCAGGCTGGAGGGGGTGTGCAAGTTGGGATGGGGTGTCACCAGAGACCAGTGTCCAGCCCTCTAGAGTTGGGCTGAGGTATCCCCCAGAGGCCAGTGTCCAGCCCTCTGGAGTTGGTTTGAGGTGTCCCCCAGAGCCCAGAGTCCAGCTCACTGGAGTTGGGCTGAGGTGTCCCCCAGAGCCCAGAGTCCAGCTCATTGGAGTTGGGCTGAGGTGTCCCCAGAGCCCCGTGTCCAACTCTCCGAGATGCAAAGTCCAGGCAGAGCCACGGCAGCAGTGACAGCTCAGGGCTGCTGGCAGGAACGTGGCTTCTGGGCACTGGAAGCTCTCCAGGTAAACAGGATTGTAGAGCTGCAAGGAGAAAACAGAAAGGAAGAACTCTTTTTGTCATCCTCTGTCTGCCCCTTCCTGCAGAGGCCAAACGTAATTTGGTTGTCTTGGGGGGTCTTCCTGCTTTCATCCATGACCATTTTCAGCCCTTCCCGGCTTCAATCTCCAAAGCTGTCCACACACAGCAGCAGCAGCAGCATTCCTTGATGCCTGTCACCCTGACTGCTACTCTGGGACAGAGGCTTTCTCTGGCCTCTTTGAGGATGCACCACTGTCTCAGTTTAGAGAAAAGTTTAGGAGAAGACACTCTGAAATGAGTCATCTCCTCTAAACGGTTCCAATAATACCTTTCCACCAAGAGGAAATGAATAGTAATGGATGAGAGTGGGGAAAAAAACCCCAACAGTTTATTAACAAACAGAATGCCCACAAGGCAATGGGGCGAAAGTAAATAAATGCTAGATATTAAACTGTCGTACCTTGTCCCCCCCCCACACACACCAGAACAAAACCCCAAAATGCCAGGGAAAATACCCGCTCACGATGTGACCCGCGGTACAACATGGCGCGGGCGTCTCCCTCAGGGAAAAAGCCGCAAACAAGCAGGAGCTTCACGCAGCAGTTCGGGCAACAGATGAAAACCTGGAGACTCTCTGGCGTCGACCTTCTCTCCACGGCAGAGGAAGCAGCTGGGCCGGAGCCTCTTGGTTTGCTTTCTCTCCCCGGCTCGGCTTCCCGAGGTTTGGGGCCGGAACGGAGGGGCCCCTCTCCCACAGGTGCCGTTTCTCTGCTCTCGGACTAAAAAGCCGTCCAGTTCACCTCAAAGATAGCTGACGGATTGCTGCTGCAGCTTCTCCAAGGCCAGGGAAGGGAAAAACTTCTTGCCTGGGCTAACAAAACCAAGCCAGCCGAGCAAAACCAGACTGCACCGCACCCTGGGGAGTGAGGCTTTGAAAAAGCCCGGCAAAGAGCCCAAAACTCCCCCCTCCCTCACCCGCACACCTTAAAGATACGACAGCTATTTCTGGGCACAAAGCAGAGGATCATGGAATAGATTTATCATTATAAATCACCCCAAGACAACCACTTGCTCAGATCTTCTACAGTGGACAAATTTTCTCTCCCCAACACGAAATATTAAAATTCACTTGAAGTTCACCAGGCCTGTTGCTGTGCTGCCGTCACATGAGCATGAATGGACAACAGGTATGATTTCAGATGCAGCCAGGCAATGCTGAGTTGAGGCAGAAAAATGAGGCTCATATCTAAATACGTAGTATTTCTATATAAATATGTGTTATTATGTGTCTATAAAAATATTTAAATAAATATATACAGAAGTACAGACAGTTGGGCAAATAGCTCTGCAAATTGTACCAGGAAAATATCACCAGAGCAAAGTGCTATCAAACCACAGAGCCATAACTTTCCTTTCTTATTCATGCAGATTTCCCTGTCTCAAGGCAAAGGTGTGGCGAAGCCAGCTCCTGGCTCACAGGTGAACACACTGCTCAGGAAACTGTTCTTCCACCCTCAATATAATGAGTCAGTGTGTTTATACAGTTAAACTATTAAGATAATTTTACTCCTCAAAGTCTCAGAGGTTCCATAATTAGCCTCTTGCAATTTCAGGTTTGGAGCTATTAATATGAACTGGAGGTTCATTCCTGTACAATTGCCTGTCCTGGCTGTTGGCCGTGTTCGACAGGTTTGGGGGTGCCTGAGATAGCTCTGACAGTGAACTGCAGGCTCAAGTTCTCACAGCTTCTCCTGCCTACCTGTAGTAACTACAGGCAATGATGTTCTTGGGATTATAAAGCAGAATGCCCTACTGAAGTAGCAAAAAAAGTTTTGGCAATCCACTGGGGAGTCCCTGGAAACACACAGTGACTGGGAACCATCTGAAAGCAGCACAGAATAGAGACATGAAGTTTTTTCCCGTTGGTCTGGGTGGCTTCAGCAAGAGGCCTTAATTACCTGGGATTATTCCTTGTGTTTTCCAGGGTTTGTGCTTCCTATTCCAAGCTTGGCTTTGTAATGCCAGGCTGTCATGCAGGTACCAGCAGATTTGCATGAGCTCAATGTACAGCTGCTTTGCTGGAATTAGGATCTGGCCATGAGGACCCAGTGCAAGTTCAGCCTGGGACCAGCAGAAGCCCCAGCACCACCAGGGTTTCTCTCCACAGACTTCATGCATTGCTATGAAGACAAGCTTTCCCCTACAAATGTCTGGGAGGGAGGGGCTGAAGAAGGGGGATTTCTCACCTTGAGCTCCTGTAGTTACCTGGGGGACATAAGTGTCACACACTTTGCTTTTCTGTTAAAAACAGGCCTGAAGGCACCTTCTTTATTTAATGTTTATGTAGCCCTGGCAAAACACCACATAAGTGGACTTGAAGCAACATGTTCAGTTCAAGCACACCTGAACACCAAAGTTCTCAGATCCCTTTTGTTCTATGCTCATGTTAGATCTCGTCAGACTATGGCAAATCTGAGATTCATCTCTCAAGACAAATTTTGGGGTCAAACTAGTTCAACATTTAGGTACGAGCTCCCTAAGCCACAGTTTCCAGTGCTATGCTGCCATTCAGGGAACTCTAAAAGTAGCCAGGATGTGTCACTGAACACTTTGAGAGCTCTGGCATCCAAGACTTGGTCCTGGCCAGGAGAGTCTTCAAATAAGGCTTGGCTGATAGAAACAGAAATTTAGATGGTCGTGGATTTGCCCCATTGAACAGCACCTTCTTTCAGCTGCTGGCCAGGAAAAATCATTTCAGAGGTGCTGGCAGCCAGCCCGGGCACACAGATGCAGGATTGAGCAGCCTTTGATCGGCTCAGCTTGTTAATCTGCCCACACGTGCTTTGTGTCTCCTCCCCAGGAACTCCCAGCTGCTGTGGTGCCTGGCAAACCTCCCGTGTCCACCCTTCCCTCCCTCCTCCTCTCTAAGCACCTGCTTTCCATGGCAAGGGAGGGAGTGGAGCCCTGGCTCTCCCCTTCCCTGCCAGCTCAGTCACTGTGCAGTGCAAGTGCTGCTCTCCAGACCTGTCTTCTCAGCTGAAAGGAAGAGACAAAAGGGAGCTGCCCAGATCAAGAGCTGTACATCAAACCCAGGTATCTCCCCACCATTCCCATGCTCTCTGTACTGCTGGGCCTTTGGCAACCCTCCCACCATGACTCTAAAGTTGTTCCTGACTGTGCTTCTCATGCCCCACATGGGCCCTTTGGGTAAACAAAAGTCACACAAAATCTCTGCCAAATGTGAGTCCTCCCTCCCCTGCCTGCAGCAGCCAGGATGGCAGCTCCCTGCCTGTGCCCTGCTGGGGTCCCTCCTCCTGGCCTGTGCAGCTGTCCTTGGGGACAGTGGCAGCTGCTGGGGTGGGGAGCGGTGAAGTTTCCAAGTGGCAATTTGTGATGGGCTGTCATGGGAAGGAGTCAAAAATGCTGAGACTTGCCCTGCTCGCCTGCCTGTGTACCCTCAGCTATCCTCCCTGGCAGAGGTGCAGGTGAAACCTCCTGAGGACCAAGCCAGATCTGGATGGTTTTTCTCCCTTGCTATTCACTTGAAAAATCAAATCTAGGATGATTCTAACCCTCCTGGATGAGCTTCATGACTGTGACGGTGCAGTGGTGCTTGCAGGTGAGGTGATAGAGCCCACCTGCCAGTCCCCAGTCTTCCCCCACCATCCCTGTGTGCCTGTGGCTGCTGCTGGGAAAACCAGCCATGCATCTTCTCTGGAAATAACAAGCATGTGATTGTTCCTAATCTGACCTAGCCAAAGCAGTCCTGATAAGAACAATCCCTCATGAGGAGTTCCTGATGACCTTGGACAGAAGCTGCTGTCCCTGCCAACAGTTCCCAGCTGCACCAATACTCTTTCAGAAATATTTCCTATGAATACAACACCCTACTCCTCCAAAAATACCAAGGATCTTGCCCAAACTTTGCCTTTGACACACAGGTCCTGATGCTGGGCAATATCTCCCACTCAAACTGGAGTCCCAGAACAAGAGTAAACCACCACATCCAGTGAGAGGTCAAAACCAGGGAGTCACAAGCACCCCTGGCTGTGCCTACCCACACCCAGCTGTGTCCCCCCATACACCACTCACACACTTTGCATGGGGATATGATCCCTCTGGGAGCTCCTCTGTGTATTTTAAGATTCTGTCTGTGCTTGCCAGGACAGAAGTTGTGTCTGCTTGGGACAGCTCTGTGTCTGCTTCCTCCTGTGATGTCACACCACTGACATATGGTCCTCACCCAGTTCCATCAGGTGGTGGCCCACGGCCCCACCCAGGCAAGCAAAGCAGGAGGTTGTACCGACAGCCAGCAGTCAGAATTTGTGCTTCCTTCCTCCTGTGTTTACCCCACAGAAACAAAATGCAAATATGTGTTTAAAAAAACAGACTGCAGGGTGCTGGCAGGGGACCAGGTGTCATGTCTGTGTCACTGTGTCAGCTCTTGCAGGGCCCACGGCAACATCACCAAGACAACAACCTTTCAACGGAGGAGCAGTCGGTTCCCCTGGAGAACAGAGCAGCAGCCTGACCCGAGCCTCAAAGGTCTGCTTGGCTCTAGATAAGCATCTGCTTCCCTGCACAGCACTTATCTCCTTTTCCAAGGCTCTCATCACTGAAGCTAAGAGGCTTCATGACTGATTTGCCTTTTCCAGCAAACTAGCTGGGAGGTGAATATTGTTTCATGCCAGAGATAAGGGCACATTGATTGAACTCACCTAGAAAGCCTGTTAAAAAGACGGAAGAGAATTTAAACCTGTGGAGCCCTGGTATTGCTCATTAGCTGCAGGCAGAGGCTTTGCTCTGTATGGGAGTGCAGCTGATCCCCCTACAACCCATTGCTCACCAAAGACCCTGTTACGAAACCATTTTATCCCACTATCCTGTGGCTGGAGCAGAAATGAGAAGATGAAATGTGTTACCTGGTAGTAGCATAACATTTCCAATCCTGGGTTAAAATGAGAGCGTTTTTTAGAAAACCAGGAGGTTGGGAAAGTGAAAGGGGGGATGAAAAGTATCCCTTTGGAGAAACAGAAGTCTGAGTTCATTATGCCTCTAGGATTTGGTGCAGGGATCAAAGGCAGTGTGTTTGGCCCACCTTGCTTAGCCTGTAGCCCTGTCTCCCTGCACACCTGCCCGTGTCACAGCTGAGGAGAGCTGAGGCTCAGCTTCTCCTTGCTGAGGACCCGCCGGTGCCCCACTGTGAGCATCCCCAGTGGGCTGAGCCTGGCTTTCTGCCCCAGCAGACACGAAGATCTCATACTCGCTCCCGGCAGCTTCCTCTTCCTGCCCATGCAGGGGAAGCCCAGCACCCCGACTGCTGGCACCCCTCCAGACACCCCTGCTGCACTGCCTGGCTGCAGCCAGCACTGTGGAGCTCAGACAACAAGTGCAACATATCCTCTGGCCAAAGGGAAGGAATTCCTGACTGGAATGCATGCACCATTCAGCTTCGGGCTCAAGCAATATCTTGCTGTGGTCCCAATGGGGATAATAATGTGGTAGGAAAAGCAACACTGGAAAAAAAGACACGTATTGTGGCTGAGGCGGGGAGAGGAAGAAGCAATGTAAGCAAAAGGAGGAAATGCTATGGTGAGCCGAATGAAACTGCAGGGAGAGGTCTTTTTCATGTGCCAGGGATCCAGCCAAGCACAGACTTCACTTTTGTCCTGTGAAGAGAGATAGAGACACTGATTCACTCAGCCCATGGCCCAAAGAGCTTTGGGAACAAACCTTTCTGTTGCCCTCTCCTGAAGCCAGATCTTCTCCTACAGGGAAGGTTTGCCATCCAAAGACAGCTGGCCAAGAGTGAGAGAAAAAAATTAAATCTGTTGTGTGTTTTTTGGTGCCCCAGCAGCTGAACACCCCATCTGATGTCTTAAAGGCACGTAATTTGTCCTACATCCTGAAAAGCTCAAGCCTCACCAGAGTGGCATATTTGGGCATCTGACTGCATGTTGAATTTCCCTTACTCTCACTCAAAAGAAGCCTGCAAATGTTTCTTGCAGCCTTATTTTCAAGGGCAGCAATCAAACAATTCTTTTTTATTCTAGTAAAGCAAGATGGGCAGCTGGAAATGCTCACATTTCAGTGAGCATTGAAAAGTATTGATAAGAAGAGTCCTGAAATGAATTCAGGTGGTACAGACTGCAGCATGCCCTGTGTGCACACAGGGTTTAGAAATAGAAATTTTTAGAAAAAACTACGGTGCCTGTGCCCCAGACTGCTTGTTGCCCAATTCATGCAATAATCTCTCTTTGTTTACTTAAGATTAGTCCCTGTCATCCCAGTCTCCAGGTTGTTTAATAGCGAAATGATACCTTTGTGCCTCTTTTTTAAGGCTTTCTGCATGGAGACTCAGGGGTGCTCAGGGCTGATGTTTTGGAGATGTCCCTTTCACCATCCTCATCTCTTCCATAGCCTGTGTTGTACTGAGCTGTTTTCCTAATTTGAATTTAAGAAAATACCCTCAGCATGCAGTCTGAAAACTTGCTATTCTCACTCACGGGAAGTGAAACTATTCCTTCCCTAAGAGAAATAGAGACTTACAGTTTTGGGTCAAAGCCACACTAAACGTGTGCCTTCTGGGGAATGTCCTTGACATCTGTTTTTAAACGTGTGTTAATGAACAAACCAGTGCCTCCAAGCAGAGTCACGGCTCCCAGAAGAACATCTTAATCATTAACCATAAAATGTGCGATTTTCCTGCAGCTCAGAGAGCAGGGGTTTAGATGGAAATCTCGTTAAGGGCCATCAGGAAACGTCCCAGCTCCAGTGCCTGGGAGGGCACTGAGCAGGGACCACTCACAGCTCACAGTGCGTTATTGCTTCCATCGACCCCCCCAGTTACTGCAGCAAGCACAGGACTGAACTCTGATATACATCCCAGGAGGACTTTAGTTTGGTCTCTTTACAACTTAAAAAGACACTTCTCCCCTGGATTCCTCTTATCATCCCATTTTAATCAAAAGCATCCAGACATTGCTGAGCTGTTCTGAAGTTCAGGTGGTTTTCAGATCTGCCCTCTAGTATGCAGGAGGGAGGGTTCAGGTCAATCCCAAAATGAGCAACTAGGCTCACAAAAACTCACAAAGTTTTTAATCAAGACACCCCCAAGCTAATTTGTATGTGGGGTTTTTATTTGTTTCTGTGTTTGTTTGGGGTTTTTTGTGCAGTCAGACTTCCTATGGCCTTGTGCAAGTCGGGGAAGCTGCACTGTGTGAAACAAGCAAAACCCAAGATATGACCTTGGAAGGCAGACTTTGCTTTGGTTTTCTTAAGGCTGAGGACAGGGGAGCCAGTGAGAGCTGGAGGCACAGAAGTCACGCTGGTGGTTTGCCTTGCAAGGACATCCCTTTGTCATCCCAGCATCTTTATCAGCTGCCCCACAGACGCTCTGACCCCAGCTGGTCACTCTCGCTCCACAAGCAGAACATTTGCTTTCAAATACTGAAGCCAAAATCAGTTGCTGAAAAGGATATCCAGGTACAGAACGGCCTGGAAAGAGAGGGTTGGTTTCTTTTAATGTCTGTGTGTACACAGGACACATCAAGCCAGCTCTGTAAACAAACTGGTGCCATCAACTGAAAGTTCTCAGGGTTTCCAGCAACAGGAGGGGGAACCTGGCACCGAGAAAGAAAAAGCAAACTCTGTAGCCATTGCCAGGCACACAAGAGCTGAAGGAAGAACAGATTCGGGTTACAGGGCCAAAAATGTTCTCTGTCTTTTATAATACATTTACAGAGCTTGTGCAGTCCTTGCCCTCTACCTTATGCAGCATCCAAATAACTTTGTCCTAGAAAGAGGAAACAGGGCTGAACAGCTTTTCAGTAACTCATCAGTTCTTGCACTGTTCACAGAAATCTTGATGTAATAAAAATATGGATGCATTGATGACAAGGGCAGTGATCAGTCCTCTGCTCTGTACTGGTGGCAGGTAACGGTTAAGCCAAGAAATCTGTAATTTAGCTAGGGCTTGAGGAGAAAGCACTATTAAAATAACCTTTCCCCTTCTGAGTGACATCCTCATCTTCCGTGGTGGGATTAGAAATCCTACACAAAGGGCAATTGGCCTTTACATCAGCTGCCTGCTCCTGATTCTTCAGGGAGCCCCTCATTCTCCAGGGAGGATGCAGGGAAGACCAATGAGTTCACTCCCAGTGATCTGAAAGCCATTGGAAACTAGGCAGAACTTATGACCAAAGCTTCCCCTGGGGAAGGATCAGAGTCAGGATAGGCAAAGTTATGTTGCAATTTCTGCGACAAAAGTGTGTAAATAAGCTATTGACCCACTGAACTCCAACTACAGGAAGAGGATAAACCAAGTAGGAACACTGAGCTCCACTAGACCCTGAGTCCTGCTCCCTCAGATTAGGTTCTGGTGAACATCACTTAGAGCTTTTAAAGTAGCTTCTTTAAGCATCATCATCTACTGCATTTTCAGCTGGAAGCATACTAAAATCCACAGGATCATCTCCAGGTTGATCCAGTGGAGATGGGCTTTTAAAGCCCAATTTCCTACAATTTCTCTTGCCCAGTGCCTTTGCAATTTTACACGTGAGTCAAGTCTTGAGCCAAACACATAATCCCATTACACTTCTCAGAGCTCAGCAGGCTTGCACTCACAGAGCACCCAGTTTTGCCAGAGCCCATGCAGTGATACCAGCAGCTTTCCAAAACAAAGCTCGTTTGAGGGCTGCACGATGCCAGCCTTACACTGTTCTACCCCTGAAGCAATCCGTGATGCACAAGTACTGGAGGTAAGGTTAGTCCTAGAGCAAACTATTCTGTGAGAACAGAAAGTAATTACCTTACAGATTTGGTCAGATGCCTGCCAAGATTTTTGGCCCATTGCACTGTTTCAGTGATGACTTAAACTTGACAAAAGAAGAACAGAAAGCCCTCAAGGTAGTGTGAACCTGCTTGTTAATACCAAAGGCAGGAGTGCTAAAATGTGTCTGATACAAACCCATGCTGGAAGAGTCCAGCTGCAAAAGCTGGGACTTATCCAGGGACTTAATTTACAGCTGAATTCTGAAAGCCCAGGTCTCTCCCACAGGTGAAGATAAAAGTGAAACATTACCAGGAAGTCTGACATCTGAGATAGAAACTCTTTGCAACTATAAATATTTCATTGGGAGACTGTAGTTTTGTTAGTTCTCTGGATGCTGTATTATCACACCAAGCAGCAAGCGAAAGCAAGAGGCCTAGTTTGGGTGTCTGAAGAGAGTGAGGATGCTGGCATCCCCTTCCTCAGGGCATTCCTGCCTGGAGGACCTTTGCTGGACATCCCCGCTCCAGCATCCCAGGACCATTTGAAGCCCCTCTGTTCCGCTGGCAGCTCTTGCACAGTGCCAAGTTCACAGCCTGGGAGGCTGTGAGCCATGAAGCAGCCAAGCAAAGGCAGGAGCAATGTGAGCTGGAGGTCAGGATGCCCCTTACCTGGCAGATCAGGCTTCTGTGTTGCCACTTTGCTCTGGTGCTGAGCATGAACTCACAGTGCCCTGGAAGGGCCATGGCAGAGCAAGGCCCTGAGGATGCCCAGTGAGAAGCAGTGACTTGTGCAACAAGGGCATTTTACAACTGCTGTTTACAACCTCTCCAGTTTTGTCTTTCTTTCCCATCCCTTCCTCTTTTTTTTTGTCTCTACTTTCTTGGGAAATGAGAATACAAATTGTGACACAAACTGTGGTTTTATATATAACACAGCTGGAGCATTCAGCCATGGAAACTTCTGCTTAAGTATGACTTACTAGTTCTTATTTTCTCTTCTTTTGATTAAATTGAACAGTAGAAAGGATCATAACCATGAGATCCACTTAGTCCTCAGGAAGCATCACTACCTGTCAGTTACTCAATGCTTTTGTAGGCATACAAATACCTTTAATATAAATATTTTATAAAAGCCTGCATATTTCTAATTAAACCTAGCGAGAGTATAGAAAAAGCAAAACTAGTTGACAAGGGTCAGAAAGGAAAAAAAATGAAGACATTAGGAAAAACTTGACATTTTACTTTAGGTTTTTTTTACCTAAACATTTTACTTTAGGTTGCTCACGCTTTCAGACTGGAGTGAAAAGACCTCAGAGAATTTCAGAAACCTGAAGTTTGTGTCTTGAGCCTTCATCTAAAACATAATTCACTGTAAATGAATTATGATTAAAAATTGATTCATCTTATTTCTATAGACAAACCAGTATTTTTCCAAACAACTGTAATGAGGGATTTGTGAAATAACCATTTGTCTTTGCAGCTGTAGCCATCTAATTAGACCTTCATTCTAAGGTGAATTTTTAAACCCTTCAGACCTTAGACATTACGCACAATCCTCTATAATCTCTTCCTGAGGAAATTATTGTATTATTTCGTGTTCTTTGTGTTGAGTGATTACAGGAGGCTTCTTTCCTCCTTTCCATTCCTTGTTCTCTTTATGTACATTTGCAGTGGGTTCCTAGGGCCAGTCTCTGCTCACTTCCAGTGTTTTATTCTTCAGTGAGATGCAGCAAGGAGAGATTATTCAGCATGGAAGATTTGGGTTTTTAACACAGAAACTGCAGTGCCCTTTGCCTTCAATACACATATCAAGACAAACACAGCATAGCAGCTGCCTCACAGGCTGTAGGAGGAAGTGCAATGGCAGGGGAAAAAAAAAAGCACAGACAGAGAGGAAACTCTGAGAGTTTCCAGATGGCAAACACCAGAGCAGAGGTCAGCAAATGTTTGAGATGACTGAGGGCAGTGCTTTTCCCCAGCCCAGCTGAGTGTCCTGCTGGGGAGGAGATTTCTATCTCGAGGCACGACACAGGCAACTGGTAATGCTTCAACTCTGCTCAAGGCTGTGCCTTTTTGCTCTGCTGTATTTCTCACTTGGTGGGAGCTGGGAGCTTCCCATGGATGCCCTCACAGAATGTCAGAGCTCTTCAGACACCAGTTGCCAGCCCTGACTTTAAAGGACCTTCAAAGTTGTGGGCTTTGAAAATTAGGAAAGATGGCTGATTCCAAGGACATATTTTATTTCCATAAGAAGGGAACAACGAATAAAAGTAACATTCCCTAGGACTGGCAGCAGAAACATCAGTAAGGCTTTCTGAGAAGATATTTAGTCCAGCATACTGGGCTGGAATTCAAGTGCAGTGTGCTGTTCCTGGCTCTGCCAGAGCCTGCCTGTGACCTGTTACAAAGCCCCTCATCTCTGCTCGCTCTCCTGCCTTTTCTAGCACCATTCCTCAGACAAGCACTCCAATGCCTATACTGCATCTCAAATGGCTCCTGGTCAGGATGTTTTCTCCAAAGGCGGGACTCAGTGTACTCATGCAAGGCAGACTGGACTGCATTCACACTTTATTGGCTAATTCCTATTTAATGAGACTGGTAAGAAGTCGTGTGTGTATATATATATATATATATATATACACACACAGAGCCTTGTTTGCACATTATAGTACAATAGCACTTCATGCTGATATAATAGGAGCTCTTCATACTTTGAAAATGAAAGCCATAAAAACTGAATCTTGCATTAGGAAAAAAACAAGTAGCCTGTTTTTTAGTGATCAGCTTTGTTGCCTGGGTACCAAGTACAGAAGCTCCTTTTTGCTTCCTGCCAGGAGGCTGTAAGAGTATGCTGTATTTTATTTCAGTCCAGAGCCATTATGGCCATTTATCCATCTCCACAGAAGTGCTCCACATAGACCCAGGCTGGCATCAGAGACAATCGTCCCTGCCTGGTGAGGGAAGTCACCCGAGGCTGCCTCAAGGATCTTTCAAGGGAGGATTTGCATTCTCAAAAGCCTTATTGTCTTGGTAAGGCCCAGAAAACAGCGATCCTTCACCTACCTGCTTTTCTGTAAGCCATTGCAGGAATGCAAGGCTGTGCTGCCCAGCAGCTGCTGGCTGTATCAAGTGGGATAGCTGAACTGGGGTGGAGAAACAGCAGCAGAGGCTGCTGGACTTGTGATTTCACCAACCTGAAAAAGCTGTGATGCAGCTGATGATTGAGGCTTGCTGATGCAGTCTGCAGACAAGACGTGTCTGGAGGCACCAGCAGATTCAAGTGTGATTTAACACAGCATCACTCATCAGCTGAACCTCGGGAACTCACAGCACTGCACTTGGAAAGCAGAATACAAAAAGCTCAGAGGTGCTGGCACTTGGGCTAAGGACAGTCACCTTTCTTTATTCTGGGAATGAATTTGCTGTCTCATTTTCTATTGCAAATCAGAGGATTCATTCTTCAGTTCCAAGTCCTAGACACTCTTGCAGAATTAAGCCAGGTTCCTGCCTTCCCATCAACATGTCTAATAAAATTGCAGGACATATTAGGTCCCTGGCCCTTGAGGGGCTTCCACAGCCATAATCACCCAGGAGAAATAATTACATCCACCTGGAGGAGTGAAACCCAGCTGATTCCATTTAAGCTGCAGTGCAACCTCAGCCAAGTCAATATGCAGGAAAAAGCAGCAATTCTTATTGACAGTAGCAAATTTTCAGACTCCCAATGAAAGAGCTGATTTGCATAGTAACATTTCCAGGTTTTTCAGAACACTTATCACTCCTCCAAGCTGCTGTAAAGAAAAATGCCAAACAACCCTGGTGAAATTTTCCCAGCAGTATCTTCAGTGCTGGGGAACAGGGATTTTCCAAAGTAACTCCTGACCCTTAAGTGAAGAAGCCTAGCAGTGAAAACACAGCAGTTGTCAAACAGGAAGAGGTCAAAATACTGGTAAATCTCAGCTTTTTCCCACTATGAGAAATACCTTTGCATTTGGTGGAATGGCCCAGAGTCAGAGAGCAAAAGCTGCTGCTGCTTTTTGCCACTGCTTCTCCTTGCAGAGCGTGTTTCCTGAGGAAGGGCTTGAAATAAACTTCTTCCCTAATCAGTTCTATAGGTAACAGCAACACCAAAAATAATGTCATTCTATTTAGTAGCATCACCACTGATGTTTAATTTACTAATTGACTGTATCAAATTCAGCCCAGAAACACCTCTTTTTCCAGTTAAAGAGAAGGCTCTAAGACTGCAGGGAAGATCCTTAATGAGCTGTAGCAAAGCACTTTGAGCATTTGTATTTTTTGTCTTACCATAAGTGGTTGTAGGAGTGATGGGGGTACCCACTAAACTAGGCCAATTACCCACTGATCACCTCACAGTGATGGCTGTGATGAGCTGGCTGGCTGGACAAGCAATAGTTTCCTTTAAAAGTAAAAAGTTTTGTTCTTTTAACTCGTACACCAAAAGTCACATTTTCACCAGTTAATAGCAGGTCCAGAGACAAGAATTCATAGTGAAAATAAACCCCAGCAGTTTCAAGAAAGAGCTCAAGCACGAATTGTTTTTAGAAATTAAATGAAAGGAGGATCAATCAGTAGTTTTCAAGCTGCCTTTCTGAAAAGCAAATCAGCTTGACCCATAACCATTTTGAAGTTAAAGAATACTTAACTACCTTTATACTAAATCTTACCAAGTGCTAACACATTCGAATAGCTGCTTCACCCACCTATAAATCAGCTTTAACATTCAGTGACTACGATTAAGAGGAGGTTTTTCTCCAGTTCCTATGTCTGCTCCAAGTTCTCCAAGAAGACAGAGGCAACTTGCCATCAATAGGCAAGACTGAAAAAAAACCCCAAAAAAACCAGGAATTGACTAAGCATTGTCTCTGCTCAAAGTGTTGACTTAGCTATGTCCCCACGAAGTGTATCACACAACACTCTGGGGCATCTCACCCTTTTAAAAACCAATTTACATTACAAAAGGCACAAACTGGAGCATGCTTTGCTTTCCTTCAGGGTCTTTCCTTACCCTCACCCTGAGATCACAGGTGCTGGTATACAATTGCAGTTCTGGGACTTACCCAAATCATCTCACCAGGGAACTTGAGTTTCCTCTCTGAATTTAAGAGGCACCTCAACTCCCTGAAAGGGGATAACCTCCAATCACACCTTTTATTATAATTAGCACAACTGTGATTAAGTCCTCTTCCTTATTTGATTCTGAGAAACATGAAATGAAGTCATGAGTCAGTCTCCATGGGTGGTTTCTCAAGAATGTGAATTTACCCTTGGAATACTTCCCAAGAATCCAGACACCTATTACATATCAATAATGTTTTCAACTATCTGCAAAGCCTCATTCTGAACTGTTTGTTCCCACCCCTTTCCCTATACTGCCATTTCCACTGGGTTTACTGTGTGCAACAGTACTGTAAATGAAGCCTTCAGTAGCCTAGAGAAATCTAGAAATGAACCTGGCTGTTCATACTGGCACACCACATGAAGTGTTTGTAGTGAAATTCAATGCGTGCTGGTATGTTTTACCTTTGCTTTGAGGGTAGTCAAGGCAGATACAGTAAAATGCTTAAACTAAAACTTTTCCCACCTCTAAAGCTATAGACTTAGAAACTGATGTTCAGTCTGATTTTCATGGCTTGCTTTAAACACCTTCCTTTCGATTAGAATTCAGTTACACAATAAATGCTGAAGACACGTTTAAGTAGAAGATATATCCCAGAACACAGAGCCTGTATCTCAGTCTGCCTTTGCAAGGATCCAACAGAGATTAAGGCCATAAACGGCACCTATTTTATCATGCAGCTGTAACAGAGACTCAAGAATATCAACAACAATGTTTTTAAGTGCTTTATATTTATTATAAAGTATTAATAACTGAATGTATGGAAAATGATTCTCTGTACAGGAGAGTAACATGACAGCTTTTACAAGTTCTGCTATACAGTACATGAAATGCTGCACATTTTTTCAGCCGCTTCAACCAGTATTTGCTATACAAGTCAAAAAGGGTAAACTTAGAAGTTTGTTTATAATACAGTGTGTTAGAAAGCACAAACAAGTAACATTCAAAATAAACAAGCTCCCAAAAATCAAAAGAAATCTTTAGATGGCATGTACACAGATTATACTCAAGTTTCAATATACATGTTATTGTTCCCCACAAGATGCTCCACTTTATTGGATTCCTGGAACATGATGAGAATTGAAGGTGCAAGAAAAGCACCCCTCAAGCCACATAAGAACTGGATGGGCAGAACAGCAATCTCCTGAAGTGTTCTCCACAGTCTTTGGCTCTACTATTTATTACAGCCATATACTGTGGCAACACAAGAAGAGAGATAGGCCTCAATTACCAGTACTGTCAATGCCAATCCAGTTATCTGGGGAGCTGCTAGAGCAATTCAAGGCACTCTTCCCAGTGCTGCCAGCCCACAGAACCCCCTGTGCAGGACACAGCATTTTAAGAGAAAAACCAGGCTGGGCTAAAGCATGTTCTTGAATGACATGGAACAAACAGTTCAAAACAAACTCCTTCAGAATGTCCAGTTCAAAGCTCATTCGTACTTCACTTCCCAGGCACACCAGCCTAAGAGAAACATTCATGTGTGTGTCACTAACACCTTAAAGCACACTGCTTCAATGTGTTTAGTTGCTTCTAGTTAAAGTGGTGTAAGGTATCAGCAGCTTTGAAGATAGTGTTCTTGGGGCATGGTGAACCTAAACTCACAGTAAGTTTTTAAGCCTACTTCACAGTTTAGCAGTTGTCTCCTTCGCTTTTCCTTCTCCTTGAGGCAGTGTCTACAATGAATCAGCTTTTACAGCTGTTCTGCTTACAACACAAACCAGAATGCCAACACCCCCCCAAAATGTACTCACAGCAAGTTTGCTCTGATGCATATGGTATTGACACTTAATTGTAAGCTTCTCCCATAATACAAAATAGCTTCTAGATTGAAAAGATTTAAAGATATTGCATGGTTGTATTTTACTTTTGCCTCCCAGTCTCATTCCAACTATTTACGGAACTGTAAACAAGTAATTTTTAGAGTTCTCAGTACTGTACACCTGCATTCCCAGGAACTGGAATTCAGTGACACCTTCATTAGAGATACAGTAGCCTAAGCACAGTGAAAGTTCTGTCCAGCTGCCCTCTTCATACAGTAACCAACAGGCCACTCCTCCCACATTCACACCTTCAGCTTTCTCTTCTGATCAAAGTAGGCATCAAATCTGGATAACGCATATTCCTGGAGAAACAAGGGACAGTCAGTACTCAATACAGTAAACAGCTGTTTTCTTTTTTGGGATGGGGAAACATAATGAAGGTATTAAACTGTGTTACTTTCCTAATCCATCATCTCAATGCACTAATTAGCTCTATTTGGAAGGATAATCTCTCCAGAGGTGTTCTGGCCTCTTAAAATTTCCTCCAGTTTTGTTTCAAATCTAGCACAATTAGCTGCTGCCAAAATATCAGAAAAAACAGGTATTAAAAAGGCTAGGACTTCACTGAAAAGGCTGGCTCCTACAACACTTTCTGCAAGATATTCCATGTACCTGCCAGTCCTATCACTTTACAGTCCACCAAGCACAGACCAAGAGCCAGACCCATCAGTTTCTCAAGTACAAGCAGCCGCCTGGCACAGATATTGCTGCACACTGAACGCCACCATGGGACAACACATGCACTTGGAGTATTCAGTTTGAAATTCTCTCTGCATGTTAGCCTCTCTCTTGCCTGGGATGTCTTACTGCAGAATAACGCTGCACTGCAAGGCCTGACAAGGCTATACACTCTCTACATAACAATGGGAGCCATTTCTGAAGTTTTTACCATCTTAGATATTCTTCACATTCTTAAGGAAAGAGCACAAACTAGTAACACATGGATTTTTAAAAGCTTTATTCCACTTAGAACATACTAGTTGCTGGGAGAGGCCATTCCATTGCCTTTCCAATAATGTACCACATGTTACTTAGATTATTCATTTTCAGTTGTGTAAAATCACAATTAAAAAACTTACCAGGTACCCAAACTCAATGGATGAGATCTTGGCTTGTATAATAGACCACAAACCCCAGAAGAAGTGTGATGCAAGGGCAAACCTGAAATTACAAGGCTATGTTATTGAAATAAATACCCAGCTAAGTCACAGCATCTTATGTCAATGTCCTCTTCAAACAGTATTCCCTAGTTTGGGGATGCCTACATCTTTTCTTCAACTATGATATTACAAAAATAATCCCATTAGCTTCCCCATGGAGTGGTATTCTGTTTACTCCATTATTAGTGTATATCACACATCTAACGTTACAGTGGACAGATTGTTCTTTACCACATATAAATAGCTTTCAGTCTCTCTTGGCTCAAGTTTCTCCACCCAGTGAGACATATACAAGTATAGATACCACAGTGGAAGGCTGAAGATACAGTTGTATAAGACAAGTTACCTGTTAACTTCTGCCAACACTTCTTCTTCTAGTTTGGACTTCTCTTCATTGCTCAGATTTTCAAAGCCATCATGGAATGCAGACAGGTAACTGGAGAGGAAATGAAGCTGGAAGGCAAGTGAACAACTGAGTTAGAACTTTTCATCTCAAGATATATTTGCTTCTTTCAGGCAGACTTTCTATAAGTTGGCATTTATTTTTTTCTGAACATCATCAGTGTTAGAGTTAGCTTTAAGATTAATGGTGCTTGAAAGTCTGGTTTAAGAAAAGCCGTAATATTAGGACAGGCAGCATATAGCTACTGCCAACTAATTTCACAGCTGTAGTCTATAACTACTGGACTTTTTGCAGTGGATGGCTACACAGCACATGGTAAATATTCTATCCTGAATAGCTATTAAGTTACTATGATTTTTAAAGCGAAGGTAGTCAGGATTAGAAGATGTATTACACTTAAGGAAGTCATGGAGTAAAGATCCTGGGACACAGTAAGACCAAAAGAGAATTGAAAAAGAGTTAAGATGCAAAGACTGTAGACATTGGCATTTAATTATGTGTCTATCTTTTGTGTCTACCTGTTGTTTCTTGGAAGGGTATTTAACAACACTGGCTTTGAAGAATGGGTACTTCTCATACGAGTAATCATACATCCATTCACAAAAGTGATTTCCAATGTCAAATCCTCTGAAAAAGAAATAAAGAAAAAGTACCTCAATATTTGCAAACTAGCAATCTGTGTTTTTAAAGCAAACCTAAAATCAAGTTTAAAAGCACTGGGCTACTCAGAACTTACTGTAGTTTTGCTGGAGGTAGAGAACTAATAACCAGAAGACAACTTTTTACAAGTTATTAAAAACAGTTAGAAAGAGGGGCAGTTAAGAATGAAAGCTACCAACTACATCAAAATACCAGACTTTGCTACCAACTTCATACCAATGGAGGCAGTAGGTGCATATTTGAGTACGCACTACATCTCAGCATGAAGTTAGACATCTCTAAGATTGGCATTATTGCAGGCAAAGAGATCTTATTCAACATTTTCAACATATTCCACTTTTACATTTTTGGAATTCACTGTTTCATTATGTTCCAACTATGATAATGTTTAATCCCAGTGACTATACACACTTAGATCATCCTTAAAAACACTTAACTAGATGGCTGAGTGAAGAAAAAAAAGCATGTTGTGTAACCATGTAGTGAAAAAACTTGTATTCTCATCTGCATAGATGAAAAATCCATTAGAAAGGACAGAAGGAAAAAACACAAAAGCAAAGCTGCCCTACATACATATGCACAAAATCTACCCTTCTCCTCAGCTTCCCACTAGGAAGAAATTTTGACATGCAAGCAAGAAGCCATTTGTGCATAAACAAGCCCTGTAGTCTGAACAACCAAGGAGCTCCAACAGCTTTGCTCTGCTGTGTGCCTAAACTCAACAGCATCAGAACCAGAGCTGTTTTGATTAGTTATATTTGCTAAGCACCACTAACAGAGCAGAACACAATTCACTAGAATAGGCAAGCAATCAGTAGTGCAGCACTTGGCCTCCCTGTAGCATGCAGAAGGGCACACTTCCATGCTGAAGAGGAAATAAAGTGTTTACCTGTAATTATAGCTGCTGTATTCAAAGTCAATCAGCATCAGCTTTTGGTTTTCTGAACTCTCTCTGCCTTCCAGAAGTAAGATATTACCTGAAAATTAAGACAATACTGCATATTTAATAATGCAGGAGAATCAGAGAAAAAGCAATACTGTGTATCTCAAGGAACATTGTTCAGCTAATCCCACTTATCCCTTATATCTGCAAGGAAGAATTACAGGTGTGCTGGTTTTGGCAGGGGTAGTTAACTTCATAGTAGCTGGCACGGGGCTATGTTTGGATTTGTGGTGTTGATAACACAGGGATGTTTTAACAGAAGCACTGCTCAGCAGTAACAGAGTCAAGGTTTTTTCTGCTTCACACCCCACCCCAAAAGGGGACTGGGGGTGCAGCAGGAGTTTTGAGGGAACACAGCTGGAACAGCTGACTCCAGCTGACCCAAGGAATACTCCATACTCTATGGTATCACGCTCACTGTATAGCAGGGCAGGAAGGAGGAAGGGGGGTGTTTGGAGTGATGGTGCTTGTCTTCCCAAGTCCCTGTTGTGTGTAATGGGGCCCTGCTCTCCTAGGGATGGCTGAACACCTGCCTGTCCATGGGTAGCAGTGAATTAATTTTTTTGTTTACTTTGCTAGTGTGAGCAGCTTTTGCTTCCCTTATTACACTGCCTTATTGCAGCCCGTGAGTTCTCGTTTTTACCCTTCCAATTCTCTCCCCAATCTCACTGGGAAGACTGAGTGGCTCTGTGGAGCTTCCTTGCCAGCTGGGTTTAGTTCAACCACGACAACAGGAAAAGCTAAGTTGCACTGGCTTTTCACCAGCTCTCTGGAAGTTGAGATACATGATAAATCTTGTACAACTGAAAGCAAGAAAGTTTTTTTCTGTACAGGGAGGAGCAGATCTGTTCTTCCAAGATCCTGTTTCCCCAGTTTAGCTTGCAGGTGGCCCTGTCAGCCGTAGCAGTCCTTGCTGCATTGTTTCTTTCCACAGCTTGAGATCTACAAATTTCAGAGTATCTCATATCTGCATAGCACTATCATTGATCATATAACACTTGGGACAGAAATTGCTTTTCAGCAGCCTGAAAGTCACAGTCTGATCACTCTGCTGTTCTAATATGTGGCACAACCAGTATCTATACAGAAAGTTTAGGCATTGCTTATGTGTCTTTCAATGCACATAGTCACTATAATTCATCTAAAAGACATCAAGTCTGCCTCTGTCAAGTACCAGTTAGTAAATAAATGTAGAGCAATGTCGAGTTCTGCAGCAGTGTGACCCCTCTCTGCAGGTACATCTGTTCTGCATGCCACACTCTTGCACCAACAAAAAAAAAGCAGCACAGTATTTCACACACACCCTCCAAAGCCCTTAGAGTTTTAGGCTCCCCAGCCCTATTATGCACTGACTCCTCCAGTAGTGCACATCAGCAAGGAGACCTCAAACTCCAGCACCACTGACACCTCAGGCTAGTGGCCTTGACTCTTTGTGCTGCCCAACCTCCAGGGCAGTTCCTCAGCCTTCGCTGACAAGGCTAGGACCCCTGACAACACAACAGCCCTGCACACAGTCCCAGCAGAGCATCCTTCCAGCTCAGCCCAGCTCACCCACTGTTCAGGTGACAGAGCACACAAACACAGCATACCCAACACACCTTCAGCCCTGCTTCCTCCTCATCTTTTTCACTAAGTGGCTCAGGAAAATTGTTATTCCTTCCACGACTCCCAGAGAACACTAAAAAAAGGTGGATAAGGTTTTCCTAATATTTCTTACCAGTACGAGTTAAAAACTGCCAAGTCAAAATACCCTACTCTATTTTCACCACTCGCTGCACTTTTTCAGATCTTTCTTGTAAAATTACTCAAGTATATTCTACTCTGATCACATATATTGCAGCAAAGCAAGGTATGGTGTAACCAGAAAACACGTAAGGCTCCCAGAATCAACTGACCTGCACCAACAGAGCTGTGAGTACATTCTTGGCTTAACCCAGTCATGACACCAGAGTTCTCTGAAAAGCCTCAAGGGTTGCACAAGCCAATACTTTGATACTGCAGCACACCAGAGTGCACAGGCTGCTGCTTCAGGGCAGTACCTCCACAACATGGCTGCCTCTCAGAGAGCAAACAAGTAACCAAAAAAGGCTCAACAGTACATCACTGAACAATACTGAAATATTAGCAGCTTACCCTCTTGACAATCATTGTGGCAAAATACAACTGGTGAAGAAGTAGCTTCAAGCATAGCTCTAGAAAAAAGCAACAGAAGTATCTTTTAAGTAACAAATCACTAAATTCAGTTCCACTTCCAGGTAATTTTGTTGTAAGAATTTGAAACACTATTCCTTCTCAGCAAGATCCTATTTTCTCAATTAGGAGCAAAATATCAGCACAATGAAGTTTGACTTCATTGATCACTAAGTCAGATCAGCAATTTCTTCATAGAATTTTGTATTTGTATGAGACTCAGCTTGGTCACAGAACCAAAACCAATCCCCAGCCTGCAAAGTAAAACAAATATAAAGTGTTATACTGCATGACATGTCTGAACAAGTATACAAAAATCCATCCAGAAAGGGTGAAGATTAGAAGATAGTGGTAGACAAAATAAGCCTACCTTAGATTTTTCATTTCCTGGGGGAGATTGTAACTGAGAAGTTTGTTCAGTTTTCTGGTCTGGGATTCTCTGGTAAATTTAATTCTCAGCACTTGATTTAGATACCTGTTAAAAAAAAAAAAAAGAGACAGTAATACAGGATTTGTAACAATGAGTATATTATTCTTCCCATACGATGATACCATTTAAACTAAAATCAAGGAAGTTTGAAAGAGTTACTGAAGAAAACATTACTGTTCTTCATGGTAACTGAACTCATTCATGTGATAGTTTCTGGGTACAGTGAAAGCTTATGTTCTCAGGCATTCAGGAAGAATGATCTGCTTATCAAAATTACAACAAGTCACCTTTTTTTCCCATAAAGTATTGCATAACGTACTTTTCCATTGTTCCAAAAAGCCACTTAGGTTCCTTATTAAATGGCATTTTCATGCCATGAAATCTAGCCATCTTCTCAGCTATTTCAGCAGATATGTCAGGTAAGCTTAGTTCTTCAGTGCTTAGTTTCCTGCTCTGTAATAAAACACAGTATTAAAATATAGTTATTATTTATATATTATTACATATATTATTTATATATTATTTATATTATAATTACAGATTAATTACAGAAGTGTGATTAATTACAAACACTAGCATTAGGTTCTATGCAGCGTAGTGTGAAATACTAGCATAGTACTCAAGCAATACCTTATTTTGCTCACAGATGAACTTACAAAGTTGCTGCCTGTGGAAAAGCTATTAGCCAGCCCTACTTACAACTTAATCAATTCACTTCTAGATTCAAGACCTGGGGAGTATCACATCTCACACTAAGAATATCTTCAAAGCAGATCAAGTATAAATATTCAAGAACATCAAAAGCATCTGCTCTTGTTGCTGTTAAAGGGAAGTGTTACTCCACAGCTTCCCATGCTATGTTTGGTATCTAACAGGCTTTTTATCTTCATTTATTAGCCTCTGCTAGAGCTGAAGAGTTTTTAGATATCTCCCCCTGGCAACAGCTACAATGGTGCTCTCCAACACCCACTCTAACTGTATCAAATTACAGCCAGCAATTACTACAGACAGCCAAGTATTCCATTCCCACATCCCTGCTTTTCTGGGCAGTGCAGAGACCTTCTTGTCATGATCAATTAAAACAGCTTCCAGCAGCCCACTAACTAATTATGACCAGGACTTACGGGAATGAATTCCTCCAGTCGCCCTTGTGGGAAGATTCCATACAGCTTTGGGCCAAGCGCTCTCTCTGCAAGAATGGCAAACATAACACTTTCCAGAACCATGGCTTCTGCCCCCTACCAAAAAAAAAAAAAATCAAAGCATTAGTTGGTGCTTGCACAGAAATTAACTTGGGTGTGCACAACAGCTAAACTGTTACCAAGTGAGAAATTTTATGGCTAGCTTTGAAAAGACTCGACATTTTGCTAATCAAAGTTTCTTGACTAATAGTTTTTAGTCAGCATGGGAGCAAAACAAGTATTTTGTTTTTAAGTTTAAAGCTTGGAAGGAAAATCTATTACTTAACAGGTACTGTTGGTGGGCCAGGTCAAATGAAAACTGCAAAAACCAAAACACCCTCTCCTCTCTAACCTGTGGGAATTCTGCAACTTCATTTCCTGGAGGAGTTCATCCCACTGAAACACAACACAGGAACTACAAATATTATCCTATACCAGCTATTATAACACTCTTCAGAACACTGCCTCTTAAAAGGACATTTTAGCTACACAAGTGAATGAAGTGAACAACTGAACAAAACAATTTTTAATTTAGAAGAATGACTTAGGATTTCCTTCTGTTAAACACATTTTAAGTATTCCTTTTTTTAAGTGAGGAATTTAAGCTCCTGCTAAGGAATATGTATATGTGAATAAATATTCTTCTCTTTCTACTAAACACACCTCAAGTTTCAGTAACTTTTCTCTAAGTTTTTCTTACATCAATAAGCTTGGTTCATAACAATGACAAGCAGACAGCTTTTTAATAAGAAGGTTTAAAATTTAATAGAAATATGAAATATTTAGTCTCAAAAACACAGTTAAAAATCACAGAAGTGTAGCTTTCTGGATGGGTAAGATTATCTGTAAGTAAACACAGAGGTCACATTATAAATCTCTACTTCTAGCAATTATGTCAACCAGAACCCAGCTCTACTCAAATCCTAAACATCTGCCAAGCCTCTGCCTACTTTTGAGCAGCTCATCTTCAAGTCAGACCCATAACACTTAAAAGCGCAAGAATTAAGAGCACAAAATTAAGAAAGCTCTCAGGTAATTCTGCCCACAGATCCTTTTGCATTACTGCAGCCAACACAGTATCACACAGTATATATAACTCTATACAAGTTCCACTCTTGAGTACACTCCAGGCAGTACTGCTGATAAATTATTTTTATTATTGGCCCACACCTTTTTATTCTGAGATCTTCAAGAAATTCTAGCATTTCATATTTAAGTGTAGTAAAGACTTATGTACCTGTGTTCTGAAGCACTGAGCTTCAAGACAATTTGCATACGAATATATTGCATCTATGTTCTCAACTATTTTTAATCTCAGTTCCTCAAAGCACCAAATGCTTTATCCACTAACACACCAAAAAGATGTTTTTAATCATTTCACATGCCCTCACCATCACAGGTCTGAACTCTTCCATTCAGTTCTGAAACCTAATGCCAAGCACCAAAAAGCAAATTAGTTACAAGCTACTGAATGTCCACTCTATTATTAACCAACACTGACTTTGACTGCACCTGGTACAACACCAAGGTGTTTTAAGTCTGTTCCCATTAAGGTGTCAGTTCCTTGTTTTCATATCTTACTGAAAAACCAACTCGCTATTCTTGGATAACAGAAAGTACAAGAAGTAAGCTATTCATTAAGACATCTCTTCATGCATCAGAAATGACAAGCACTAGAAGAACTTCCTCTACTGGAACACAATGGTCACTTGAGCACAAGTCCAATGAGAGCTCTGGAACAACACCATCTATGTAATCTCAGGCACAAAGGATTCTCCTTCATAATACCTGAGGCACCTTTTACCAAGTCTCCACTCCATATACTACTGTCAAACACAGCATAGGTGTGGAAATAAAATACTAAAGCACATTAAAAAATTCTATAGTATACTTCATATGGACACTGAACAAATCCAGGTATCTGACTCTTCAGATTAATGTTCACCTGATGACTTTAAAGGATCAAGCACTGTAACCAAGGATATGATGTACCTCAGTGCCTTCAAACACTTTGCTGTATACTTACACTGCCAAGACAACAACCTGTTATTTTAAGATTTAAAGCTCTCAATTTTGACCAGTTTCAGAGATGCATCCATAAGCACTTATATTTAAATTTCTGGAGAAGATTGGACCACTCATGTTTTTAAATGAAGATTTAGATCAATGTTTTATTTCAAACCTAACAATTATATACATTTTTTACATGACTTTCCCAGGATGCAACTCATGCAACTCCCATACAGACAAGGACAGATCAAAAGCCTTTCTACACTTCAGTGGAACTGAAGCTTCTGCTTTTTTCCCATCTTAACAAGAAGTTCACTATAAAATACACCACGTAGTTATATTCTAAGGAAAATTACTGCAAATTATAGCAAAACCAAAGTAAAACATAAATAATTCCTGTGAAAATGCCTTATGAGCTGACAGAAGACTATCCAATGTCTAGACAATTGTCACACACCAGGCAGCTCAGAAGCTGCAACGCTTTTGCTAGTGAACCCAGAGAATTTTATTCTCTCTAAAGGATATCATCTCCTCTAATAACCTAGACAAAAGAAAATTAACAAATGCATGCTGACAGTAATCCTTGAGAACAGTGGTTCAACAGTGAAGTTTCAGCACTATGAAATTAATAGCAGAAAACAACCTATCAGCAGAGAATCACTGTTTTCAAGCAACAAATACCACAAATGAAGTTCTGAAGTTCAAAACCTTGTTTCCTGTACTGCAAAACTTCTATGAGCTTCTGGCACTAGGGCGGGGCTTGTTTTGACTTTTGTTTTGTAACTTTAACCTTTTTTTTTTTTACAGGATTGTGGTAGAGGAGAAACCAAGCCATCTTCATTTTTCATCTTGGAAAAAAACTGAGGTATCAAACCAGTACATTTTTCAGTTCAATCTTGGTTCAACTGATTGAAGCTGTTCCAGTAAGCCAAACAAAGTTTAACAAAACTTCAAAAGCAGTCATTCAACAAGAAAAAATTTAAAACCAGTTTCAACTCACTAGGGAAAAAACCCCCAAAGCAAACAAATGCTTGAAAACGTTTCAGATGGCATTCCCAGAAGGCAAAAAATACAAGGGGAGAAAAGCAGCACTCATCAATTGAGTAAAATGTACTTTTCCCTAGTCACTGCCAAAATCATTACAAAGCTGAAAACAGAGAACATAACAACCAAGGCATCTGGCCAGCATGCTGCAATGCTATCCCTTACTGAAAAAATACTGCCAGGGTAGAAATCTAAATTACCAAATCCTGTTTGGATGATTTTATGAAAAGATAGACTCAGCTAAACATTATGCTGCAAGAGAAGAAATGGCTCCAAATGCAAGAACTTTAAAGTTTGCAGAGCAGAGATGATCCAAGCACAGTGCTAATAAGGAACACTTCATATTCAAGAGCAAGTTCTCTCCAGCTCCATGTACTTTCCTCAGAGGAGTTCATCCATGTATTAAAAAACTAGGAATTAGGTAGAGCAGAGAACTGATGTTAATCTACTTAAGAAGAAACAGTCTAATACTAGAAATAGCAGTACTGATACCCACATTTGAAATGGTAAGAAACTATTTAGGGTAGAACGGGGGGGCTGTTTCCTCATAATGTGGGATGCTTAAATCTTTCCAAACTATGTCCAGACACTCACATTATAATGTTGCTTCTGTGAGCAAATAAATTTCTTTTCTTTGTTACTTTTTACATTTCCTAGACACAAGTGGAGTAGCCACTGGTTTAAAACAAGCAGGATCACCACATTTCCCTATAAAATTCTATGAAATAAGCAAATTTAATTACTCACTTGCAAGTCATTTTCCTTCTGAGACTGTACAGACTCTCCCTTATTACAGGACCTCTATGAATGAGAAAAAGCAAACACAATGAGAAGATGAAATTTAAAGTTATTAACCTGCAACCACCAGAACAAAGGGAGTAGAAGTACCAGCTACAATTTACTAAAAGTCTCAACACTGTCTTGGATCTGTGACAGCTACAGCACTAGTATGCATCTGACCTCTGACCACCACATTTTAAACAACTCCAAAATCTTTCAAAAGGATGTGCCACTGAGCCCAAGCCACTCGTGTAAATACCTGATTTTCACATCTACTTTTATTGTTTCCCAGACTTTCCAAACAAGATTTCAATGCACCATAAGCTCAGAAGAACATTTTTAATTAAGAGAAAATTAAGTCCCTCTGCATGACATCTGGGATGAGATTCTTCCAGCCAAAGCACTTGAGAAGCATTACAGAGATTACATAAAAGCCTCTGAAGAACTACCAGAAGAGGCATGTTATGAAGGTTGCAAAGCACTTCTTTTTCTTATTACCTTATTTTCCAAATTTCTTGTGGCTAGAATTTATATATTTAGAGCATGCTATCTAGGCTATATGTCCAATGTACCACTGTGCAAATCCAAGATTTTTCTTAGAATGAATTGCCCATGTAAGCTAAAGGTGTCTCAGTAGGAACCACAGCATATGAGCAAAACTTTAACAAGTTCCACACATAATGTATTGTGCTAGGGTTGTTAAGAGACATTACAAAGCAGTTTCAGAATATTAAACCATACCCTCAGCAACTGAGCCCTCAGTGGCACATGCTTTTAATAGAGCTGCACATTTAAAATTCAAGATGTATTAAAAAACTTGTCCTTTAAAGGGCTTGAAGGTAAGGAGAAGAGAAAGCAAATATCTGCTTAGAATTAGTGACAGTTTGTGGCTGCTATTTATGTTGCAATTCCACCATTGACTGTTTAAACCAGACTAGCTTTAGAGGCCCATAAAGGCAGCCTGCATCTCCACCTTCTGAACACAAACATTGCATTCACAGAACCATGTGCATACCTTTCTGTTCCAAAGCTCTAACATGTCCAAAACAAGGGTGGAAATATGAACTTAATGGAATACAGTTAAGCAACACCAGCTGCCTTAAGTACAATACAACAAGCTAATGATTTACACAAGCTATGCAGTTACAGTATTTCAGAAGCTATAGAAGAAGGATAGTTAACATCAATTGATGGTCTTTCAGCAAGTACTTCCCATAACACTACTATATAAGTTTAAAACAAGACAATATGGAAACTACTATTACTTTATATTACTTTCAAGGAAATTAATAAAGTCCAAACATATTCACTACAGCTAAATGTGTAACTACTCGATAGCATTAAAATCATTTACAGAGGGCTTCTCTGAACAAGCATGTTCTACATCAATACCACTCTCAGATTTTCTTGAACAGTCAGAAAGTTACTCACCATTCAGGAGTCTTTCCTGACAAATGGTGCTCTCAGAATTGTTCAGTTCAATCAGAAGGTAAGCACATTAGACTTTTCCCTAGAACCTGAACTGGCATCTGCTTTCCAGAAGTCGTACTGTATAAAGAGCTAGCCAGTTCCAAGAGTCCACCTCAAATTAGTGTTGGAGACAGCCTAATGGCATCTACTGTGCCATTAGAAAGGGACAGTTAGGGCTTTACTGCAGAGTCATCACAAGAGGAGACTTCTGCAGCATCCCTTCCCCTTTTTCTGTTCCCTCAGCACAAAGCATTAGTTTCCACAAGAAAATGAATACAAATATGTAAATAACTTGCAAATATGAATGGGAGCTTGGAGAGGATCAGTCTTCACAAGTGGCCACATACTCAGCCTAGGATTAGGAAATTCTTCACTACACATGGCCAAGGAGAACACAGTAAGCAGGATGGAATATAATGCACCAGAAGTTTAAGAGTTTAACAGATTAAAGTAGTAGAATTTGATTGTTTCCTGATTCCACAAACACCTATGAGAACAGTGGTTCAAAATGAAGCATCTCACATAATTTGATCAACCCATTTAGCTCACTTGTTCTTGGCTAAATCAATCAACTTCAATTCTTCCATAACTAATAGCCCACTCCAACTAATGTCCAATTCTGGGAGCTATTTACTTCAACAAAAATGAGGAAATTTTAATTATCTGGAAAAGTGAATGACTGAGTAACTGCTAGAGCTTTTTAATTGCTCTCTCTACATGGAAACTAACTAGAAATAAACATGTGTTCTACATTTTCAAGATTTCTTTAAATATTTGTTCAGAGCTTCTTTTATTGGGGGAAGATTTATTCTCAAAGCCCTGAGAAAGTTCACTACAGTTTTAGTAAGGGAGGACAACTATATTCAACAGAAGTTGTTTAGAGTCTAGTCTGTGATCATATAAATTGATTTTAATGCAGGATCACAGATAAAAGTCCTAGAATGGCAAACAGTGCACATTGATCTGTGATCAGATGATCAGACTGTGTTTATACATCTGGCAATTTGATACAGAAAATTGAGTTCAACATTTTCTTCCTAATGCCCCCAATTTATTTCTCTTGTAGCTGAAAGATGAAGTGTCTTATCAAAAAACCCAAATGATGCTTGGCCAGAGAATTCTGTACAGAGAAGGAACTTTTATTTTTCCTACATAACTTTGAGCTCTGCTCACAAATTTAAATCTACTGTAACTCAATTTCTCTGAGCTTACTCAGCTTCTGTTTTCAATACTTCAAAATACTGCAATACTTTGAATTAGATAAATCCCTAGGAATTCAAATCTCAAGAAATCACAACATTACAAGGAACTGCCTCAGAGGTTAGAGGTGACCTGTGCAGGGGAGACTTATCTAGAAGCTGTTGCAAGACATCAATTTGAACTTCAGTGTATGGAACAAAACTAGCTTTAGATTCAGCAATAACTATTTCTGCATCTAAGGATTGGCCATTGGTCACTTATCCCTGTCAGACCTGAAGGAACTGATACTAATTTGCTGAAGTCCTAAAACTCTAGCATGTGAAGAATTCCCAATTCAAGCTCTACAAAAGCCACAGCTCCAATCCTCTACATTTCAAGTTACCATTCTGTTATGAGGGAGCAGAGAAAAGGAAGGGACATTTTTTTGATTTTCTGTTATTGCTGTAAACATTCAGATGCACAGACAGTAGCTGGTGCTACTTAAGGCTTACTTTTAAACAATGAAATCCCGTACTAAAGAAAATGAAAGCTGTAGAGAATGCTCCACTTCAGAGATCTCATACTATACCGTGAATCGTGTCTGTCACCTGGAAACCAGAGTGCTCTAGGCACGATCGCATGGGCAAGCCTGCAGCAGAGAACACATGCATATACAACTAAAGTGGTACATTACCCCCAGAACACCCTTAATGCCACCCAACACAAATATATCCCCGTAAGAGGTGCTTGGTTTCTTTCAAGCCGTCTGCCAGTGCCAGGGATTTGTAGTTACTCCATGCTACAAACAGACATGGACACCAACAACCACAGAAGACGTTGATAATTACAGTTACACAGCAGTCTGCATTTTATTTAGTTACACAAAATAAAAGGCAGCAAGGCAGGTATGGAAAAAGATTTACCACGGAACTGTGGCAACCATTTATACCCATTTTGCATCTGCTCACATAGAAATTGAGAGACCAGAGAGGAACATTAGGTATTACTGGTTTGGTTTTCCTCATTTGCATATAAAATTTTGTTTTGGCTGTTGTAAAGTAACAGCGCCCCAGTGAATCAGAGTTCAAGGTTCTTTTGACATGTGTAAAAGAATGGGGATCAATCCCTGACTTACTTTTTGACAGGTGACCTTCAAAATTCACCTTAATTTGAGCTTTCTTGTTGATGCCACCTTATGTTGAAATTCTACTAGTATTTTCAAGATGCTATTCTGAATTTAAGTAGAAACACTACAGTGTTATGAATATGAAATCCAGTTTTAAAGTCTGGACACTAAATGGCATACTGTTGGATAACCTTTGGTTTCAGTTATTAATGCTAATTCAACCAACAGTTAAAGACATTTTGTCTTAACAAGTTTTACTTTCGATGCTCCCCTTTAAATTTAGCAACTAAGCTGGAGCAAGAATAAGTGAAGCAGAGTAATATATTTCCCTTTTTTCAGTGTAGGACATATCTGCATTGTGCCTCAAACATTGGAGTTTTAATGTGGTTAGTACTTTAACCTGTCACAAGTACAATACTCGTCTTAAAAAAAAAGTTCTGCTCAAGGATATACTCAAGAGAAGTCCTTGATTTATAAACATCCATGCCAGTGCGACCATTCATAATAATGGCCCAGCCAGCACAGTTCATCTCCACCCAGCTCCCCCCAAAACAGTCATGCACACAAAAAATTGGCTTAAACATATCAGCTATGACAGAGGAAGGCACAAAGCCTTCCCTGTGTGGCAGCTTTAGCCAGCTGGCATGGTTTATATTGGATGAGTTTCATGTACTGACATTTGTGTCTTCCAAGAGTCATAATAAGCAAACTGGAGCTATTTTCAAACTGCAAAAAAAGTTCCTTTAAAAGGTGGCTCAAAGAATTATGGTGCCAGTATCATTCATTCTTAAGTTAGTAATCAGGTATCCATTTTTCACTTGTATTCAAAATTTTAACTTAAACTTGTCTTCTGTATGTACAACAATTTGGTGCAGGTTGCTATAGATATACAGTATTTACAGTAAAGGGATAAGAAGAACTGATATCACTGGTTTGTGCTCCAATTTCAACAGAAGGTAAAATGGACAAGAGTTAAAACATGCTACAAAGGCTGAAACAAACAAGTGGTAACTACTAATACCCAGTGGCAGCTACAATTAAGTCATTGTGAATTAAGTTGTGATTTTAGCATAACATCTCAAAACTCAACTTACTTAAGCAGTGTCCCTTAATTTCTACAGGGTTTTTAACTTATGCAACTTTACTAAAAATATCAGATTACTCCCACTTAACAGACTTGTCATAACATTCTGCTTATGCCACCCAGAAACTCATAGGAATCCTATGTGAGGTTTTCAAAATACCCAATAAAACAGTTTGCTTATATTTTAACTTGCATTTAAGGTAAAGGGGCTGGAAGAGACAAATGTTTGTTGACAAAAATTGTGAACCTCAATGCAATCAAAGTTTTACCTTGGGACTTTCTCTGCTTACTTAACCATTAGTGAACTGCACCAACAAGAGCAGTCATTTCACTGCCACTATGGAAATAAAGGAAGTTAGACATCTCAAAAGATCCTTCAACACCAAGAGCAGAAAGGTTAGAAAGTTATGAACACACTTTCAATTTTCAAACCAAATTAGTTCTGATTTTAGAGCCAAAAAATTTATTTTGATTTCTTCAGTAGATAGGGGCAGAGAAGAGGCAAGTTTAAAAATACCCTGAGGGAAGAAGAGGGCAACCAAATTCTAGAGTCTACTTTATTTGTCCTTTGAAATGTAAGGGAAAGGCCATATTTCTTTACAGCTCTTGGGAAACAGAAGCTCTACCACTACAATAGTTTTACAGCCCATGTTCCTACTCAAGCTTTCTACATATTAACTCAGCATTACCTTGAAACCATTAATAATTCTTAAAAGGAATCCCAACTTAGCATCAATCCTAGGAGTAATTTTGAAAGCAAAGTTTCACACCACCATTTTTTTCACTGCTTTTAGTTTGTGTTTAAAACTAAAGACTATTTAAGACTGAATTACTGAACTTCTACACACTTTTCTTGTTTAAGAGTTTAACTTTCCCAACAAGTATATGGTGCTGTAGCCAAGCAATTCATGCTATTCCAAATCACTGGAATATTTTACATATTTCTGGTAAAGTTTGTTACCACGGGAAAGTTAACAATTCACATAATGTAATAAAGGAACACTTCAAAGTCAGCAAAGCAACAGTAACTAATGGAACTTTTAATAGTAAGCTTGGTCAAGACAGCAGAAGCAGGAAGAATGGGCTGAAATTTCAGGAACAGAAAATCTTTTGCAGATACTGGATCAGTTGTTCAATGCAAGTGACTGAGTACTGGAAAATATAAAATTAATGGATAATAAAACCAGACCCTCTAAGTCAAATAGAAGCAATTGCCAACATAGAGATGTGACGTTATGAAGCTGCAATTTTTCATAAGGTTAAACACTTACGTTATGATTGCTTATTTACAATATAATCAAGTGTGTAGCAGAGATGGATAAGAGAAGATCTGCTGTACAGTCCTAGAGTAACAGTCTATCAGCTTTCAAAGAGAACACATTCACAAAATATTCTTGCTTTTAAATGCTACTATTTGAAACAGATTTGCCATCCACTTCACTTAAGGTGTGACAAATTTCAATACTATTTACATTTTATTAACCAAATAAAAGTAACATTAAGAGAATTCAACAAAACATCTGGTTACGCTTCTATGCCAGCTATAAGGCATTTCACACATTCAGGAAAGCATGTTTTGGAATGAGATGACTGTACAGTATTGATACTCATACTTCATATTTATTCTAGAATTATAGATCAAATTTTCTAGCAACACAATTACCCATGAGATGTCATGACATGCTTGAGCAGTGCACAAGCTTGACAAAACCTTCAACTAATCTCCGAGATTCGTAAGTGCTACCAAGATTAAAATTAAAAGCAGTTTAGTCTCTTGCAATGTAGCTAGTTATGCCAAAGTCCTACATTCTGTACAGAAGCAAATTTTTCTGCAACACCACAGTCCAAACTTAAGACCATAAACAAAACATTCGTGCTCAAACAAACAGCAAGGGAGCCTTCAGCTAATACACGCCAGTCAGGATCTGTGTAGCAGGGAGTGTAAGTTCTAGACAATAACAGACCATAAAGGAAACTGCTTTCAGCTTGCAATCTACCCCTCACCACAGAAATATTCCCTAAAGGATAAAGCTGCACAGTGTCACAAATTAAGATCTCCAAACGTATTACAGTGAAGCTACAGAAACCCTCCCACTCCCAAAGCACTCCATGTACTCACCATCTGCAGGATGGCACCGTACAAGCGCAGCAGAACTTTCCGTGGTTCATCTGCAACTGTCTCAATGGTATCAGGCAGTGAGCACTGAAACAGCATGTTGCTGAGGCCACCTCTGAAGAGAGAAATACATTGATTAGCCGACTTGGATAAGCACATGTTTTGTTTTCAACAAATTAGAGGTGCGCTAAACATCCTTTTAGTATGATTAACTGGTCTACTCTAACAAGAAAACCAGTTTTCCAACAGCACTGGTAACTCATAACATACAAGACTTCGATAAAGCAATGGCAGCTTCATGCTTCGTAATGTATAGTTCACTACCCAGATCTATTGATCCAAATCACAGCTCAAGCTATGAGCAAACCAATGTAAAATGCAACAAACAACTATGTATACCTCTGTGAATTATTTTCAGTGATGCTGGAGTCTTGTCAGATATACTTGGCTGCACAAGCAAAACAATGGCAGAATAAGTTTAAAACCATGCAGTGAATATAAAACTCTAAGTTTGAATTAAGAGCTGTGATCACTGGGATTGGCAGCTACAAAACTCAGCTATAAAGATTTAACCCGAATACTTGTGCTACAGCATTGCTGATGAAAGTCTTATTTCTGCTGTCTTTCTTAGGGACACATTTTCAATTTTGAAACTTACAATTAAAGCAGTTTTTTATTTGAAAGAAGTTGTTCACGTATTTGTCAAATCTAAAATCACACTCACGTTCTCTGATCTAGTATCTATCTAGATTGATAGAGCTATAGAAAACAAAGCAAATGCTGTCACTTTTTGCCTGTAAAAACACTGTTGTTAAACAGTAATTATATTAAAAACCAGCATGTTTGTATATCATCTGAATGCCTGAAGCATAGATCTCCCTAGCTTGTGTCTGTCTTGATGAGATTCTAAGTTTCTTGATGTTCTAGTAGCTCCTTAAGAATACCCATCTACTCAACCCACATTTTCTTTACTGCATTGCCTTTCTGCATTCTTTTCATTATCATTATGTTCATGAATGAAATTTTCAAATTTCCCTTCTGCAAGTGATTTTGCCTATAATATATAATACCTTGCAGTGAGCTTGGATTCCAAGAATCCAGAACAGATCCAAAATGTAGTGACTAAAATGCAGTTCTCAGTCCTAACCTGACATTCCTGTCAACGCTTTTTCAAATATTCTTCTGGGCTCTCTTTCAACATAGCAGGGAAGCAGTAAAGACTTTCTGGAGAAAAAGGCTACCAAGAAGGAGACAAGGGCTGGCCTACATATCCAAAGTCAACAACTGAGAAGAAAAAAAGAAATCTCAAGAAAGCAGGGTAAAGCAGCAGCTGCACAATATGCTTACGAAAGGAGACAGAAAAGAACCAGGTGGCTTGGCAGGCATCCAAAAAAAGGATGTTTAGAGACAAGATATGAAGTAACTTTGAACCATGAAGGTGAACAGGTTGGGAAAAAACCCAAGGGACAGATGGAAAAGATATCAAAGGAAGAGCAGAGCCAGCTATTCAGAGGTAATCTGAACATTGGTTAGCTATACTAACTACACTTCTGGCTTTATCTGAACTGTGCTAGACAGACTTCTTAAAAAACCATTTGCCACCTTTTCTAAGCCTCTGATGAAAAGTTTGGTGAAAATATCAATACTTAAATAGAATAACTAAGCACATTGAAAGATACTTGACAAGAAATACTGGACTAAATCTCAAAGATCTGTATAGTTACATGACTTAAACAAATGCTCAGCCTGCATACAATGCGTGAAAGCCCAGAAACTCTTCTTTTTTTTATACCAGACAAGCCAAACTGGCGTGTCCTAGTGATGCTGAACTCCATTAAACAGAAGTTTCACTGCAGTTTTATGCATTAAGGACTTCAAAAGTTACCTGGAAAAATTATCAAGGAAATCCATACAGCAGCGTAACAAAAGGCACTGTTCTCCTTAAAGGTCAGTAGATTCAGCAGCTTGCTTAAAGGTCAAAAGGGCACATCTCACTCACACAGATAAAGCTACCAGTTACTTTACTGACAACTGTTCAAGAACATGATTTTGCAATACTGATGGACATTTTGGAGAAAGCACACTGACTGAAACCAGAATCAGCAACCAATATGATGCATCTTCCAGAGATGAAAGTGGTGAGAGGTCTTGTGCCAAAAAAAAAACCCTACTGCCAATTAGCATGGCTTTATACATTCTTAAATTTCAGCTCATCTTCTCCTCTGCCAAATCTGGAAACCACTAAGCCATTTTGAAGTGGTGTCTCACATGGGAGGTTTCCAAGAAATGCAAAGATAACTGTGCTAAAATGTAAGGCTTTAGAAAATAAGTATCAAAGTGAGCAATACACACTAACACAAATGAAGACCTAATTAAGCAACTCAAACTAGACATATCAGACTAGTCTACTGTTAGGAAACTGTGTTGGTTTTGTAAAAATTCTCTCACTTCATAAACTCCTTATGATCATGTCAAGTGAGGAGAAATTATCTAGAAAAACAAATATTACCTGCATTGGGTCTCAGTGAGTTGCTCATTTTCCAATAAGGCTTTTAAAATAAATTTAGAAATGAGCAGGATGTGTTTTAATCACACTTTTATACATCAGAGCTTTGTCAACTGTTTATGCTCCCTCAGCTACCTAGGATAGATGTGTGCATGTTTTGTGTATGGACGAAAGCAGAAACACTGGGAAAGCAAATTGACAACAGGATCATTTGAAACAGTATCTGACTCTATGTTTGATTAGGTAGAACGATCAATGTCGAAGATGTGAGACAAGCAGTGTGCAAAGGGGAAACTCTGAGCTAACATCGGTTTAGTTAAAGTAAAATAAAGATGCTATTTAATTCAGCAAAGAAGGCAAAGCTCTCAAACACATTGCATCATATGGTTTCTAGAACGTCCCCAATTTACATATTTCTGCTGCCAGCGTGCTGAGTCACAAGCACTCGTTACTGTGTGCTGTAAAAGATGACTCACAGCACCGGTACACCGCGTTTACCTGATGCCTTCTCAGCGCGGAGCAGCCGGGGCCAGCCCAGCGGGGCCCTTTCCCTGGGCAGAGAGCTCGGGGCGCGGTGCAGCGGTTCCTGCCGGCTCCATCCCTCTGCCGGCCGGGCGCGGGGCCCCTCCCCCGGCGCGGGGCCGAGGGGATGCCGCAGCCGCCGCCGCCCCCCCGCACCGCCGCCCGCTCCGGCCGGGGGTGTGGCAGCGCACCCGGCACCCCCGCACCGCCCCCCGCGGCGGCCAGCCCGCTCCCGCCCACTGAGCCCGAGTCGGGAGGGATTTAAAAGAATAAAATGAAATTAAAGACGGAGCCCCCCGTCTCCCCCGTCGGGGTCGGCTCGGACCCGCGGCGCGCCCCCGTCCCCTGGACGCGCCGCCTCCCCCTCCGCGCTGACCTGATGGGGCT
>VZTJ01002466.1:1975354-2034832 GCA_013397795.1 Orthonyx spaldingii | reverse complement strand
GTCCGGGGGTCGAGCGGCGGCGACTCCTCCTCGAGCGGCGGAGGCAGCGCCGGGGGCGGGGTCGCGGCGCCGCCGCCTCTGCCCGCCGCGGCGGGGTCCTTCCCTTCGGGGTCGGGGTGAGCCAGCGGCGAGGGCGGCTGCCCGGCTGCGGCGGACCCGCGGCCAAGGAGGAGCCCGAGCGGGGACGGGTCGGCGTCGCCGTTGCAGAACTTGGTTTTCATGGCGCGGCGCGGGGGGGGCGCGGTGGCCGTTGGGGCGGCGGGCGGGGGCGGCAGCTCGCGCGCGTCCCTCCGCCGTCAGCGCCGGCGGCGAGTGAGCCCCGCGCTCGCCCCCGGCCCCCCCTTTTATACGGCGTCTCGGCACGCGGGCCCGCTCGCGCCTCACGCTTCACGCCCGTTTGCCTCTGATTGGNCCTCCGGGCGCCTGTGATTGGTGCGCGCGCGCGAGGGGAGCACGAGGCGCTCGCCCGCGGGGCGGGGGCTGAGCCTGAGGGGAGCGCTGAGGGAAGGTGGGAGGGAGGGAGGGAGGGAGAGAGGGGACACCTCACGGTGCGCTGTGCCGTGGAGCTGCTGCCGCTGGGTCCGCGGTGATGCGGTGCTGGATGCAGCCGGCACCCCCTCAGCCAGGGCTGGCCTTGCTGAGGGCTGCACAAGGCGCCGGTGTCATTCACTTCGTGACGTGCCACCGAAATATGTGGGAAATCTCCGCGCGGTGCGAAGTGGGTCGCGGCAGCGAACAGTACGTTTACTTAAGTCCGCTTCTTACTGAAAGTTACCGAATTACTTAGTTACCGTGTGAGGGCTGGCTCATGCCCGCACCGTAAACTGGCCTCTCGTGGCTTGGGAGAGCATCGCGCCTGAACAGAAGGGTAAAGCTGTGGGAGCAAGAATAGTGTCTACACGCAGTGCGTTCGAGCTGAGTTTCTTATAGTTTTGGCATTGAAAAGACGTTGTCCTGTTTTTGGAAACGCCAGCACCTGCCTTAGGGTCCTTCCCCCGCAGCGCTGATGTCACAGCCTGCTGGAGGAGCCGCAGCCGGAGCGATGGGATTGTCGCCTAGTATCTTGTATCACCTCATCATAAATGAGCAGTAAAGCAATAAATCCCTTTAAGCCTTGAACTACCTTTGCACTTCGCTGATTTTTTTTTTTTTCCCTCCTTTAGCTGTTCAGCCTTGATGGTCTTTTTCTGTATACAAGAGACTTGCGGGCTTTTGGAATAAAAGTTGCCGTTTTTGTGGTGATCATTGTTAAAGCTGGGGATGGCTGGATTGTGAGGGAGTTCCTGATAGGCTCCTTCCCTCATCCCTCCCCAAACTATTTCACCGCACGGGTTGCTCCCTCATTTTGTTCTATGCTTCACTTCGGCACTCTAGTGCAGGAAAACCCTCAAGTAGCCTACAAATTTTCTGGGAAGTGGCAGAAAAGCTCCAGAACTGGCTTTGGAACAGGCTTTGTGCTGGCAAAGCAGCTTCAGCACAACCAAAGCTGTTTTGGCTGAGGCGTACTAGACCCTAGTTTAGAGGAAGAGTGATGTATAAATTAGGGATGCCAAACTGGGAGACTTTCTTTTTATACCTCAGCTCTTCATTTATGAAAAAAAATCCTTTAACTCGGGCACAGATTAGGATGCTGGAGAGGAGACATGCAGTTAACTGCTGGAGATGGCAACTCAGGACTGCAGAGGAGTCCTTTCTTTTTCAGGACCCTGCTCAAGCACCTGACAACATCACTGATGTTGAATAGCTAAATAGAAAAAACATGTGGGAAGAAGTGGTGAAAATAGCAAAAAAATTTGCCTGACACACAGGCCCTTCTGTTGCCAAGTGCTCGAGCTGCACACTGGTTTGTCATCATAGCATGAGTAACAGGACTTGGGGTTTTTTTTTCCCAACTAGTTATTTGATGGATTTTTTTTCTAGATTGCTATCAATGTGGAAAGAAAAGGTAGTAAAATCAGAGAAAAGGAATATTTGTTTTCCTGGATATAAAGAATTCTATCCACTTTTACTAGACAAGAAAACTCCATCTCGTTACTCTTGATCATTTCACTGACAGTTGTTCAGAAGCTTTGCTTCAAAACTTCCAATAATCTCTTTCAATGTATCAGAGAACTTAAAAGGAGATAGGAACATTATGAGCTATTTTTTATAACCTTTTTATTGCAACACACCCTTTCTTAGTGTAAGTTTAGCTCAGGTTTCAGTCTGTTAATGACTTCTGTTTGATAACTATCCTGGATCCACGTGAAGGCCACATGCAATATTCCCTTTAGACATTGGTTCTGCTCACGACAGCATTTATTGGTTTAACACTTTCTTGGCATTTAGCAACTCATAGCCATTCATGGTTGATTTTACAAAAAGGGTGTGACTCATTTGGAAACAGTTCACTGTGTTTTACAACAAACATGGTCTCTCTCCTGGGGAGCCATGAGCATGGACAGCACAGTAAAAGCAAGAACAAAATCTGTGTAGTAGAACTGGTGATAGGCATAAGGTGAATAATCATAAGGGCCTGCAGGTTCAGTTGATATGAAGGCAAATAGATATGTTATTTGACAAAATTTTCTTTCTTTCATTATGCCTAAAAGTAAATATTGGTTATTGCTTAAGATGATGCTGGTGTTTACATTGTGGGTAGGAGTTCTTTTAGCCACTTACCCTGCATTGTACATTTCAAGTGTGGTTGGCTGGAGTGAGCAGGAAGCCATGTGGCAGCAATGGCATGAGCTTGCTCTTACTGAAATCCTAGGCAGCAGTGCCAGAGATATGAAGTGCATGGTCTGATTCAAAACTCAGTAGAGTACGTGGAAAGACAGGAAAATATATCTCCTCTTATCCAAGAAAATTTTCAGCTCTTATCCAAAAACTTCCCCAGTTTGGCTCAGAGCATTCAGGAGGAGCAATGCATCAGAAATTTATACTGCTTTTCTTCATGTAGGATGCATTAAACAGATAAACAGAGTGAGGTGTTCTCCTTAGAGAGCTACAAAGATGTACTTGTCATAAGTTTTAAGTCCACATTCAAATAAAACAGGGAAAAAAGAAAACAAAACCATTCCTTCTACTTATATGTGTAATATTTTTCTTCTCCTGAAGAGGAATCAATTACACTTACGTAATGCTTATAATCAAATTTAACAAAACTAAGGCTTCTGCTAACTTCAGAATATATTGAAACCTAAAAGGCATGAAAAAAAAAAGACCCTCAAAGAAGAGAATTGGATACTGAATTAGTGGCTCAAAAGCTCCAAATCTGACTGACCAGTTAAAGCATTGAACTCAGGTTTGTGCAGCCTGATTATGTTCTCAGCAGCAACTGCTGCCTGTTTCCATTTAGAAGCACCTTGTTGTTAGGACCAATGCAAAACCCTAACCCATGGATTAGTCAATCAGCCAGCCATCTTCTTCAGTCATGGGAAAAGGCAAACGTGTCTTCATGATCCTTGTGTTGAATTTTACACCATAGCAACCAAGCTGCATTGGCACACTTCTGTAGCAGACGTGGGTTCTGTATTTATGTTCAACTTCTGCCTCTATCTAATAGGTTCATTTGATGTAGCATCTAATAAATGAGACCAATTAAGAGAATAATTCCTCAGTTGCCTGTATCCCCTGGATAACCTGGCTCTAAAGCCTATGAAGGAAGTAACTGAGATAAGGAAGGTTAGGTCACAGACAAACACACAGTGACTAATTCTGCTGCAAGCAAGGTACAATCTGGACTAAGCTCCCCTCTTCTGGTATGAGCAGAGCCTTGAGACTTTGTATGACCTCTGCTGTCAGCATGGAGGGAGACAAAACTGCTCATCACGGAAGTCTCCTTCCCTTCAGAAAGTAAAGCATTTTTTTTCTCTGTAATTTATTTTACCTTCAACTCCATAACATGACCATGTAATCTGTTACTTTAATGGCTGAACAGAATATAATCCTCAGTGAGTCCACTGCTTCCTTTGAAGTAATGGAGACACTTCAACAAGTCTTGATGGAAATTTCTATTTTTCATTGGCTCTGAATGCAACTTTAATCATATATTGAATCAGGAAATAGTCAGTCATGTCTCTTGTTTATGACAGTATAATATGAGCCTTTTGCTAATTTATTAATTTGTGTAATTTAGTAAATTGGAAATTTTTTTCCCCATTTTTCTATAAAACTTGTATACCTGCTGCAAAGGGAATTGCAGGTGGATTGATGTAATTTTATGTGGTTTTATTCACACCAATTGCATTGTTACAGGAGATATTTCTTATTGCTCACAAAAAAGCTAAGTCTAGAATTCTGACTCATAAAGCACTTAACTTTCTTTCACAAGTCTCTCTCTTTTATTCCAAACAGCAGCAGATTTTATTGGCAAGATCAAATGTCCTCTAAGGCCAGATCTGCTACATGGCATAGACAGAATGACAGGGTGCAGATACTTATTTCAGTTGAAAAGCTTGCAGGTATCATAACAGTAGTTGTTGATAAATTGTTGATTCTTTATGGACCAATAGCAGGTTGATACAGAGTTTGTGAATCCCCTTTCTGAAACCAGGCTGAGCCCAAGACTTTGACGTGGGAACTGTGCAGTTGTTGCAAGTCTGGGTGAGAGTTTGGGGCTGTCCTTGAGTCCCTCAGCCTCCTGGCTCACCTCCTCAGTGCTCACAGGGGAGCATTCTGCCACAGCAAAGTACTCCCAGCCTCGTCCTGCATTTAGGTTGCACTTGAAGCACAGAGCCTGCTTTTGTTTTTCATCTCCTTGGTTCTACATCTGGTAAAACACTTGATGAATTTCAAACAAAAGTGAAGGCTGCTGTTTCTTATTCTCTGCATCAACGGCCAAAAAAATGCTAATTTGGAAGGCAGGGATTCAGAAGGTTTGCAGTTGTGTTACCCACCTAGGCAAGACGCAGCTGCAAGAGAGAGGCTGCACAGCTGCCACCCTCTCCTCTTCCTCAGTGATAGGAAGGGTGGTGGGATCATGGCACACAATGTTCTCCTAGAACTGTGTCTCCAACAAAAATACTGCATGGAAAAATAGATAGCAGGCAGTCTAGGGAGAATAGGGGAGCATAGTATTTCACCCAAAGCTCCCTTTGTTCATCCCTTACCAGGAGAATTTGCACCTTCTGTGTTTTGATGCTGTGAGACTGAGAATTTCAGCACTAAATTTGAGACAATCAATGGTTTGTTTTTTTTTTTTTCCTGCTGTGTTTTTTAGTTTCCAGCACCAAATACTAGCAAAAAACCGAGGTGCAGCTTTGGCCCTTGAAGTATACGGGCCAGAGCACACAGGGTTAAGGAGGGCAAAGGGGAGGGGTTTACCCCGGGCACTGCTCGGTATTTGTGTCTCCTGTGAACCAAGGGGTGTGTTCCACCAGAAAGCAGCCCTAGCGAAAGGATAATGTGCTCATTCATTTGCTATGTTGGTCTAAGGTAACCACAAAGACCCAGGGCTTGTACAGTGCCAGGTACTCCGAGCAGTACACTGAGATAACATTACCTGGCCCTAGTCCCAGAGAATGACTTTTCCCGGAGTCAAATTGACCAAGCCTTTATTGTATTACAAGATACTCAGTTTCTTACTCTGCACCAAATTGGGCTCATTGAAGAAATACATCTGGGAAACTTTCTTAGGACCTCAGACTTAATAATCCAGTAGTAATTAGCAAAATATTCTCTTATGTCTTTTAAAAACTCCAGCCTTGAAACTCCTGGTTGTGACATGCACTGTGGTACAACATCAGCTTCAGATGTAGCTGCAACCCACAGAACAATACACCATGATGTGAGTATCACTTTTAAATACAGGCTCTTCAACATCTGCTTTACTTTTGGATGAGAGTCAAACTCTTCTAGAGCCCTATCCCGACTCCCCTCCCCGATCCCAGCAGAGTTCAAGAGTGCAGCCATGCAACCTTTGTCAAACGAGATTCTTGCAGCAACCTCCCTCCCTAGCCTGGGGACTGCACAGAAATCCCCTTGCAAGGGAGTCCCTCCCAACCTATGCTCAAAGAAGAAAACAGTTGCTATAGTAACCAGTTCTCTACCTGCGCGGAATTGGCTCTCTCTTCGCTCTTAATCTTCTCTGGTTTTATTAGTTCTGGGCGAGAAGCAGCCCGTCAGGTCGGGGCTGTGCTTGGTTCTGCAGGCTGGAGGAATGCGAGGAAGGTCCTGGAGGGGACAGGGGTCCTCACCCATCAGGTGGTTGTTGCTTGCTAACTTTGCCTGCTGAAGAATGTCCTGTGTGAGGGTTGCCAGTGCTGTCCTTTTGTCACAGAGCCACCCCAGCTGCAGAGGGACAGGCTCTTGGCTTCCCCTTCCTGCCCCAGCTTGTGGTGGAACCCTACTGCTGCCTTGTCCAAGAGCAGACCTGCCACTTGCCATTTGCAGCCTTCCTTGCACATTCTTTGCAGCCTCACTGAGATATATTTCAGTGGAAAAAGAAACTGAATACAGTTTCCTTTCTTTGATAGCACATTTTTGCAACTCTTTAAAAATTACCGTAAAACACTGAAAACACTGAGAAAATTCTAAACTGTGCTAAATTGTATCCTTTCCAATATGTCTGCTGTGGCCAGGCATTAGACTAATAGTTTTCTGCATTATGAATTCCATTGTGGAAGTGTATAGCTGGGAGCCAGACAAACCTGCTGTAAGAAATAACCTTCCAGACCCACCTCCAGCTCTGTCTCTGCAACACAGACAAATTGCCCGCACAAGGCAGGGCGTGTTCCCCTGGCAGCAAGTGGGCTCAGGGGGGTATGATGTGGTGACTAGGGAGGGGGAAAAAAAGCCACAGAATTAATTACTGTAGATGTAGTTATGGCCACTAATAAAAGGCTGCAGAGAATCATGTGGGACAGAGCAAGTAGTGCTCTATAACAAGGCACCAGGCACTTTCTCTGCTTGTGTTAAATGCTCAGAGCCTGTGTGCTGTGAGGGACCCAAAAGCATTGACTGGACACTGGCATGGACTCAGCAGGAGCAAGGCAACTACAAGACTTCCTTCTTAGGTTCATATAGCTGCCATTACCATGCTAGTAAATGCTCTATATTTAAGTACAACACAATAAAAAGATTCCAGAACACACCCACATCAATATGTTGCTTGAACAACAGCCAGTAGTAAAATAGAAGTGTGCATACATTTCTAAAACATTTCAAAATCTATTATTGATCCAAATAATAAGGTAGGTCACAGGCTAATCTTAAAATGATTTAGACTTCTAAAATATCTTTTTTTCCCCTCTGTTTTTGCTTGTTATGCAACAATTTGCTATGCTAAGCGTGCATAGTGATGGATGATAGCAAGCTGAAATAACTGATTTGTGATGGAACACAACTTGCAACTCCAGTACTGCTGGTTATTCAAGCACAGGGCAGTTTTCCCCTGTGTTAGGGTGTAAAAAGGTGGATTCCAGATATGGCTTCCAGACACCATAATTTTGACTCAGGGGCTGATTATACTTCAGCAATTGGCACAGCTTTTATGGCACCCTGGCAGAGTTTCCCGTTTAAGCCACAGAATGATTTCTAGCTGGTTATTTCCTCATGGGCAATTAAACCTCTAACATGGGCACACTTAGCATAAGGAGGTGGCAGAGAGAAGTCTTGGAAGCTTTGGAGAGCCAAGCCTGCAGCAATGGCAGCAGTGGAACTCTGCCTGGGGCAAGACATATGTTCTAGGCAAGAGCTTCACCTATTCACCTCACTCAGACCCATTTGTTCCTTGCCAGTGATAACAATTAGCAGTCTCAGGTTAAAGAAAGGTCATTGAGTTAGAAAATGATTCCAAATACATGCAGTGTGATTATGCATGGTGAACTGACTGCCAAAGGAGTGCTCACTGGACTTGGAGCACACATGTGGAGGGCAGACAGGGTAAACACAGGAGGGTCACCAGAACAAAGAAGTTTGAGCATTTCAGGGGCTGGCCATGTTCTTCCTCACACACATTGATTTTCAAGTGCTCTGTCCTGAAACCTAGAAAACTACAGCTCTTGTCTGTTTTACATAGACACTGAGATTTCTTAGCCTATCTGATGAGATTTAAGTCATAATGCTATTTATAGGAGGAAACACATCACTCTAAATTTCCTGTGCTCATTTATTATATATATATATATATATATATATATAAACTCTCCCAAAAGATCAAATAGTATTTTTAAAGTCAGTCCTCTGACCTAGTATCTTTGACTAACAATATCTTGTTATTGTACAGGTCTTTAGACTTTCAATAATCTTTTTGTTGTCATATTGTCATCAAATGAGTGGAGTGGATTTTTGTGTGAAACACTCAAAATCATCCAGATAAAAGGCCTTCATTCAGAAACAGTCACTGATAATGTCTGGGAGGTGAGGGTAAATTCACATACAGCCAGAGAGATTTTGTGATATGCCTAAACTACCTAAGCATAACTACTGTGGCCTGGTTTTTACCCTAGAATTAAGCTCACTGTTAATTGTTACTGGAATAGTGCTGTACACTACAGAGTTTTTAATGTGAAATTTTATAAGTAACTAATTTAATCCTAATTTGTTTCCATTTTCAAACACTCATGATAACAATTACTCATGATAACTAGAAAATACTGGTCACCAAGAAATGAATCCAGATTAGAAACACTCTGAAAACAGAATAAAACCCATTGCCTCTTTAAACAGAGTGTGTAGTACTCAGTTACAGGTATTTAACAGATCTATGAATTAAATACAACATGATATAACAAATTTCCCCTTTCCATTCTGACAATAACACGTGCCGACTGAATCTACAAATCCGGTTTGTTATGTATTAACCAGTCATCTGGGAATCTTATTGAGTAACACAGCAGTTGTTGCAATACCAAGGCTCCCATATAAATCATGCCCGAGGCCTAAGTCAATATTGGTTCAAATATTGATTCCCATGAGAGATAGGGCTGCAGTTGAAGAGGTTACAGGTGCTGACTGAACCACTCTAGAGAGGACCGCTCCCTCCAAGTTCGAGATCGACATCAAAGTGCTCACTTGAGTTTGAATTCACGAGAACAGAGCATTTGCCTTCATTTTTGATACTGACGCTCTCTATCAGAACCTAGTTTTGATGTGCTAAAATCAAAGGTATCACATCATGTTTAAGTACTAAGTTATTCAGTTATTTACACTCCAAAGAGATGTAACATCTGGGAAGAGGAGAGTGAGACACAAGAAGTTGTCCTTTATGGGGAACAAAAAGCCGGAGGAGAGGGGGACATGCAGGTAATTTTTCCTGCTTATAGATGCTGTAACAACTGCTACACGAAAACAAGTGAACAAGCAGGAAAAGGAATGTGAAGTTAAGGAAACATCCAACATCAAAATGAAAAACTGTCTTCAACACTCTGGAAAACAGGAGTCTCTCATCAGTTGGAGGAAGCTCAAGGGAAAAGGAGTGCCACATCCCATTTGTTTTTACTCTAACAAGAGGTATTGTGAGCCACATCTACACAGGCAATCTGCTCTTCCATTGCAATATAGCTATCTCCTTCACTTAGCCTTGAATCCCAGTTGTTCTTCTGAGTAGGACAAGCACAGATCCTTTTGGATGCATTTCACAGTTAGAGATCTAAACAAGATTGAGTTTCCCCAAAGTCTCCTGGGCTCTTCTGTCTTGGCAAGTCCTAAGGCAGCAATTAGAGAAAAGAGCATGTATACTCCATTTCAACCAGTCTGAATCAGTGGACTGTGAATAACATCAACCAGGTGCTCTAAATCTTCATGTGTTGGATACTCATTTTAAGAGTGGCTCTGTAATTGCTATATTGACTAAACCAGTTGCAAGGAAAAGGGTTTTTACCACAGAAATTAAGTTCCTGTTTTGAGCATTTTAAGGTAAGTACATTTACATAAAAACAGCTCAACCTGGCCTACTTCTATCTCTTAGAATAACTCATTGTTTCTGTTATTTAAAGGCACAGAAAATAAATGTATGCATTATCTTGGTTTTCAGACTAACACTGTTTTCTTAATAATATTTGTAACAACTCTCTTGGAATCAATGCTTAGACCATCACACCACATGAGACATGGTATAAATCATGACATTCGGAAGTAAATAATACCTAACTAGTCACTGAATTCAGACTAATTAGAATCATAGACTATCCTGAGCTGGAAGGGACCCATGAGGATCATCAAAGCCAACTTCTGACTGCATGCAGAGCAACCTAAAAAAAGGTTAAACGATCTGAGTGTTGTCCAAATGCTTCTTGAATACTGACAGGTTTGGTGCCATTACCATTTCCCTGGGAAGCCCGTTCCAGTGCTTGAGCACCCTTTCAGTGAAGAACTCTTTTCTAATATCTAACTAGCCCAACAAAACATTCTCTAGGTGACATCTTTACTATGATATGCCTTCCACAATGCCATAGCACATAGCTGAAAATTGTTCCTTGAACTCTGTGCAGACTCTCCTTGCCATGGACACATCCCATGCATGCCGAACTGAATGCTTTTGGCCTGCAGTATCTGCTGTGGTTGAGCCTCCCTATGCTCCATGGAATGAAGAACAGAGCAAATTCAGTTATCTCTTCATTCCTTCTAATTGCCAATAGCTGTAAGACAAAATCCCTATATGTATAATTCCTCAGCACATTGTGCAATTTTAAACCCTTTCCTTACAAATGTGGTTAGCAGATTGCTCTGAATTGCACAATCGATTCCTTTGTCCGCTGGTTGACAAACTAGTGAGGTGTTAAGGATCATTTTTGCTATTGCAATCCAGCTGCTGCAGCTGAAACAAACATGGTGGTTCCCAGCTGGTTGTAGCTGTATTTTTTTCCCCTCTGTCAGTCACAGGAATTCAGTTTGCCAGTCCTCTTCAAAATGAGCTTCCTTTTTGGGATAGGATTTGGCCATCTGGAGATCTGCCTTAGCTTCTCTTCAGACTCTGACATGGGCCTGGCAAAGCTATCCACCTTCAAAGAGCAAAGGACCTCCAGCAGCAGCACATGGGACGTGTCTGAGGTGAATTCCAGTAGGACATCAGGGATCTCAGCCCTACAGCTCACCAAAACATGCCATGTCTCACAGCCAGACAGCAGATGATGCATGCAGTGATTCATTGCTGAATACGGGAAGGAGGATGAGAGTGACCACAGCATTCGTTCTCTGCATATCATGGTGGGATCTGTGCCACAGCTGCCTGGGAAGGCTTGTACTGCCATTTGGAGAAATGCCAGCAGCAGATTAAGCGGCAGCTTGGAGAACCAAAGCTGCGTGGTCCCGAGCAGAATCACACCTACATTAGACATATGCTGAAACAACTAACTTAGGAGCTAACTTCAAGAAGTGCTGCCCTGGACCTGATGTGCACCTTTCCTGCTGAGAAAAACAAAAGATCTTCTGAGCCACTTTGCAGTTCTCAGTGCAACATGGGAGCAGAGAAAGTATTGTAAGCAAGGTGTGATTGATTGTTATGTCATTCCCTCTCCACCCTTCTCTACCGCTGGTTTCAAGGGGGCACTTTTTTACCAGTGACACAGACTTTACTTTATGTAGAGGATTTTCTCCCAGCTTCTCAACAATAGCATGTAAGAGTAGTGTGCTTTCTGGGCATCTTGTGATGGAAAAGTACCAAAATACTCTATCTCACCAATTGGTTCTGCTATGAGAAATAATTCTAGTTCATCAACAATTTAAACCAAAAATTATTGTAATTACAGGTTTCCACAAGAACAGAAAAAAATTCAACTTAATTTTGACTCCAAGCACTACATCTGTAAGATTCCTGTCATTTGGAGATGTCAGGACTGTCTTACAGAGCATTCAAACAAGAATAAGCTCTTCAAAGCACAAGTCCTTAATTTGTTTTCTTACTCCTGTGCATAGATTTTGCCATACATTGTTTTACAACGCTCTTTGAAACCTGCATTTATGCTAAGCCAAGAGCTAGTGGAAAAGTTTTTTTTTCCTTGTGGAATGGATGAAAAGACCTACCTAAACCTTTGTAAGAGGTCTCCTCCTTTCACGTGTGCACACCAAGGCTATGGCTGCCAAGGCTATTGCTAAGAAAGGTTTGATGCAAAGATGGATAACTTGCTTTAGCACACTGACAGTGTGTGCAGGATGTCAGTAAGATGCTCCCCATGCAGCAGGTTTGAAGTGTGCAGCTATCCTCTTGTCTTGTGACAAGAGAATTGTATAAGAGGACAGTTCCCCTCCTACTGGAGTTTCATTGTTGAGAACATGACAGACAAAACCACAGCTGCATAGTGTGTCAACACAAGAGCAGAACCGGGCCACCTCTTCCCTGTCCTTAGCCTGTTTGGCTTCCTGTGTTTGTCTTTAGAGGACACCAGTGTCCCCTTACCTGCCTGGCTGTTGGTGTTCCCTGGCACAGCCCCAACAGTCCTGCTATCCCAAGGAGCTGAGAGGCAGAGGTCCAGCAGTGATGGCACCAGCCTGGGTCATTCTGGCACTTGTGCATGACCAGTCTGTCAATGCAGCCTGAGGGGTGCTGCCAATCCTACCTCTTGCTGCCCTTCAAAATCCCTCCACATGGCTGCGTGGCTGCATGCCACACAAAGACACTGCTCAGTTAAAGTTCAAACCAAAGTTGTAGCCAAAAAAAACAACTCCTGGTCCCTTCCTGTCCTGAATTAGAATGACTTCAAAACAAACAGGGTGACCTCAAAAAACAAAAATAGAAGTGCTCTGCAATCATCACCTGCCTTCCTAGAAAATCCAATTTCCATGATTTGCACCTACTGGCAAACCTCACAGGAGCTTCAGTGTTGTAAGGCTACGCAGTCCAGCAAGCCAGCCCTGAAATGGATGACTTGCATCCTGCAGTGTTTTGTCCCACATATTGAAGCCTGCAGGGGTCTGTAACACCTATTTTTCCTTACTGAAAACCCATCCATCTTCACGTAAACTTGGTAGAGTCACAACTGGAGCAGGATTTTCTTGTTCTTAATACATTTTTCATCCACACTCATACTGTGATCCACATCTTCCTTTCACAGTTCAGAATGACTTGGGTCTCAGGATCTCCCTCAGGATTTTATTAAACCAAGGGTGAGATTTCACCACAGACACCTGTGTCTTGGCTCAGCCCAAACTCCTGTGCACAGTCAACAGCACCAAGAGCAAGGTTCACTTAACCCTGCAAATTCTTCCAACTGCCAGTTTCTTTCCTTTGGCTATTAACGAAACCCAGACTGACTTGAGCTTGGTGTACACCTCCACTCTAGGTCTCTAGAATGATGATGTACACCATGAAAAGTGACTCTGAATTCTGTCTGAACAGGATTTACCCTCCTGATTATTTTCTCACTGTTTGCACAGATGAAGGGAAAGCTAAGCATGCCAGGAGCATGCTCTTTCTTTCCAGTAGAAGAGCCAATCTTCCTTTTGGTTTATAAGCTTTGCAGCAGGCTTTCTTTCCTTTAGAGCACAAACATACAAGATTAGAGCCACCTAAATTCTGTATAGTCCTCAACACCTTGGGTGAGACAGTCTCTGTTATTTCCTTAAAGAGCATCTGCACTCCAAAGAGATGCCAAGTGCTCACACAAGGATCAGTCCATGCATTTTCCCAGTTCTGGCCCTTACAGGGGCTTTTTGGGCAGACACATCATTTGTCTTCCTTGGTTTCAAACTTGGCAGCTTGTCTCTGATAGGGCCCCCTTGAAAAGACAGAAGACTGCTATGCACACACAGAGGAAGAAGAGGTAGCAACTCCCAGAGGCAGGAACACGTAGTTGTGAAAAGCCTATCATGTCTTAATGGCAAAAGCAAGCTAGGACAGAAGGGAGCTGTTGCAGATTTGTACTGACAGGGTGGGAATGTGTGTTGGCCTGCTGGAAGGAGGGCAGAGGGGCTGTTTTTAGATGATGGCCAGGATTAGGTAGACCAGGTTGTTTGGGGAGGGATGAAGGTGTCGGTGTCCCCTTATTTCTTCAGAAAAGAGCTAGAGAAGTATCAGAGCATCAGCACAAAGATTCAGCACACATGCTGCAAAGGCAGAAAGGATGGTATTTTCTGGTTTAGCCTAGTTGTTGCTTTTGGCTGGTAACCAGTAAAAATAAAACTTTACTGTGATTATTACCACATTTGAGAGACCAGTGTGAAGGACAACCCTGCCACCAGATAGAGAGTAACACAGGAGAGAATCTAATAGCTCCCTCCTATCCTTTTCTCTTAGACTGTGCTAAAATGATAACACTTCCTTATCTGCAAACTAACAATAGCTCTGCAGCAGCATAGGAAAGTTAAACAAGCCTTGAGTCAAGGGGATGTAGACATTACCCCTAGGCACTGACTAAAGCTATAGACCACATATTCTTCTGGGGAAAAAAATCAACCTGCAAAAAGTTTGAGATGTTACTCACCTAAAACTGTAGGGCTGTAGTTCTTCATGTTCCACCTTCAAATATCGCCCCCCAGGTGCCTGTCACAGGCTAGCAAGATCACAGATATGGAGTTTTTTGCCTTTAGATCAGAATGTAGCCCCCATCAATAGATAATGCTCTAGCAGTGGATTTCATCCAGGCAATGACAAAAATAGGAAAGAAACACTGACACTGAGCCAGCCATCAAGAGACAGGCGCTGCATGGTGACTGAACTAACGTGCCCTCAGGAACTGTCCTGCTACAGAGAGGTTTCCTGCACATGGCAGGGCAGGGAAGAAGTAAACTGGGAAATTTCTACTCTTTTATTTGTGTTCAGAATCAGGTAGTTTGGAGCTGAATGGTAAACTTTCTCAAAGCATTCTTAAAGGAAAGACAGAAATGTAGCTTGGAGCATGTAGTTACCTTGCTAGAACAGCATTAACTCCGAATAACTCTGCTGCACTGCATCATGCTAAGCAGAATAGAATCTACTTCTTAGAAAGCTTTTGTGCTGCTAGTTACTGAAATCAGAGACAATATATTTTGCATTGTACTTGTATGATTCTTCTCCCATGCTACATCAACCAATTTAAATATTACAGACTTCTGAGGAGTGCTTTTTTCGAAGGTGTGCTTTTTAAATGTCCTTAGCTTTCTTCTCTGTAAAGTGTGTGGTGTGTTCTTCCACACCCACCCTTTGGCCTTGAGAAGCCAGTCCCTTAACAAACTACCCCACGCTCTGTTTGTTTTAGTAATTCTTACCCAAGGTCTTTATCTTAGAATCCTGTTTGTGCAGCTTTGGACAAGATTCAGTACTTGGAGGGGAGGGTGAATGAGGTGGGAAGGATGTTTTAGTGCCTTTAGTATTTAATATGTTATCTCACCTGTGACTATTAAGTAGATGATTTACAAGCTTGTTGACACTGAGATGGTGTGAGTTTCTGCCGCTTACAGTAGATGCAAACACAACTTGAAAGAGCAGCTATAGGAGGAGTAAGGGCTACAGAGAACTACAGTTTCTTCCTGTGCACAAAGCACCCAGGAAATCTTTGGAGAAAACACCGTGGTGGGTAGCCCACTGCAAGCCCTTCACCTGCCTCTGGCAGGTCTGTTCACAACAGCAGCACACTAAAGTCACATCCATCGTCTCCTGCAGCTGCAGATTCACAGCTAGCAGTGCTACTCCACACAGCGAATTTGCTAATGAGAGCTTTGTGTTAGAGTCCCTGAGCAGGACACACTTGCCAAGGCCAGGCTGCTGCAGCCTGAGCAGCATGAGCTGCTGCTGTGGGAGCTTAGCAGCACAGTGCAGGAATGCCTGGAATGTTTCGGTCAGCAGGTACTTCAGAGATCCTTCTCTAGGAAATGTCTGCACTTCTCATAGAAGTAGTCCCCCTGCCTGCTGCCCCTCTGAGACAGTAACAGTGGGCTCCCTCTTCTCCCCTCCAAGCCCCACACAAATGAAAATTTTCTCTCCAGCTCTAGTGTTAACACCAGCTCCCCTTTGTGAGAAAAATCATCATGGGAAATGAAAATTCCACAAATCAGCAACATACCAGTGTCTTTCCAAACATGCTGTGGGTCTGGATACGACCTTGGAAGGCAGCCTGGTTTTAGAGAATGATCCCCTCCATAGCAGTGGGGCCAAGTGCTTGCAGCCCATCAATTCAACATCTTCGAATAGCCAGAAAAAGAAGTTGTTCATCTCCCTGTTTCAGGCAAGAAAAGCTATCATAGTTTTAAAGACCATCTCTGCTTTTGTAGTAATCTTTTCTATGTTATTTCCATTTTCCCCCACCTGTCTGACACTGAAACACCATGCAGCCACTACGAGTAAAATTTCCTGACAAGTACTTCACTGATTTCCCATACCTTTTAAACTTCCCACCTCTTCAAACCAGTGCTTAGTAAAAGACCTTTGTCCCTACCGCACTAATCACCAGCCCAGCACATCAAGGACTTGCTCTCCAGTGTCTAGTGCTGTTCTGGGAATAAAGGAGATACAGTATGGAACCCTCTTTAATACATCCTAAAAACACTTCCCAAACTATTCTGTGAAATACCTCTGTCCATTGGATTAATTCTTATCGTTTCTGGAGAGATAAAATGACTGTGAAGAAACACCTTTTGCTCATTTATAGTTGGTTAAGAAACTTCACTTCCAGATGGGAAGAATGTAAATCACTGTAGCTGGAACTTAAATTGACAGGAAGGGTAGAGGTATCAATTTGAGGGGATATGAAAACAGGGCTAGTTGCCAACTTAGCAGTGTAAACATCTGGAAAAACACCAGTCAATAACATCTCCTTCCTTGTCTCCAAGTTCACTTGTGTTACTTGAAACAAGATGCCATCAACCAAACCAAAAACTTGCAGGTTCTATACCACCATCTGCCCTATTCATGAGATTTGTGTTAGGGACACAAGACCAGGGACAACTGAACTAGCTATTCCAAAATACCTTGTAGTCACCCTATGCAAATAGAGGTCTCTTAAGTAAGCTATAGGTACATATCTTGTAAACAGGCAGGATATGCAGAATTTTATGAAAGAGGTATTAAAGCAAACTTCAGTGTTTCATACACAGAGCTGCAGTCCTGAGCCAAGGAGCCTGGGTACCAAAGCTGCAGCCCCAGTGCTGCTGAGAGCAGGGGGTCACTTCCAGCTGGAACGTCTGGGACTGCAGCGTGCCAGGCAAGCTGCCTTGGCCAGGCTTCTCAAATGCTGTACCCAGAGACAGACTGTACAGAGCATGCCCTGCACAGAAAACATCACAGTTGTGCTGCAGCTATTCCTCTGGGACCCAATGTCACACACAAATCCTGAGCAAAGGGAGAAATCCATCTGCCAAGGACACATCCAGAGAAGCTCTGAACTGCAGTGGGTTAGGCAGTGCCCAGTCAGGTGCTCCGTGTTCCTTTTGTACTCCTATAGGCAAGAGGATCCATCCTCAACTTTTCCCTGAAGCAAAATGGAGTAATGGGGCCCTTCCTAGATTCCTGAAGGGAAAGTAGGGCCTGTTCTCCATGTGTACTGGAATGAACTTGAGGAAAAAGGTAAGAAACTTGAGCTCTTGCATACCACTTCTAGGGCCTAAGAGAGAGTTACATCAGCAAAATTAGGGCAGCTTCAAGATTTCATTAACTCAACAGTGCAGTGACATCCACGTTACAGGCTTTGGTGAACCTGCCAAGTGTGTGATGGATTTGGTAGGACAGATTTCACTCAGTCTCTCAGCGGGTCTGGTCTGCCACTGACTAGAACTTCAAAGAAGATGGAAAGTGTTACCTGCTCAGACTAGCTTGCATGGATGGTGCCACAAACTTTAGGGGAGTAGTTAATTTGACATATCTTAACTTGTACAGAGAGAGCAGTTTCCTTTAAATCATTATTGCTCTACCAGCCAGAAAATCTCAGATTTCTGTTTGTGCATGACATTTCTTCAAACAAAGGTATTATACTGCATATATAATTAAAATTCAGACCCTGAGAGACTGCAAAATTGACCGTGTCTTCTGAAGAAGTAGCTTCTAGAAGAAAGCCCAGTAACTCTGGAGAAAGGGCAAAATTTTTCACAAAATTGAGAGAAGAAACAGAAAAATCCCTTATATTTCTGCTTTTTACCACATGGTGTGTATGTTTATGTCTTTCACTGCATGAGAAAATGGTTGCACAATTGCCTGGAAATCTCAGTGCAAGGTCCCTCCTCCACAGCACAGTTTAGTCTCGTTAATCTTTCCAAGGTCTCCCCTTTCCACTGTCTGTTGCCCTTCCTTCTCCTAGACCATCACTGTCATTCTCTCCTGCCAAGGTCACTCTTACCACTGTTCTTGTTCCGTCCTTTCTACCTCCCTCCTTCTCCTGTTACCATCTTTCATGCAAATGCCGCTCACCTTCTCTGTTGTCTCTCTTGATAGCTCATTCAATCTTGATCCCTTTCCAGAGCAGCTGAAAGGCAGGAAATTGGTAGAAATAGGAGAAAGAACAACTTTCAAACCTGGCTACAGGACCAGTGTTTCTGCTGTCCCTCATAAGTGGAAGTCATTGCAAAGAGACTCTTTGCCTTTCTGCTCTGGGTGAAGACTTTGTGTTCTCACACAGTGTCTCTGTAACAAAAAGGCTGAAAGGCTTGTGCATGCTGACTGTAAGAGCAGAGGGGAGACAGAGCAGGAAGGGCTGGGAGGCTGTGTTCAGCTTGAACTGCAGCAAATAGTACTTCCAGCTGGGAATAAGGGCAGTCCATCGTGTCAGCTGCTCTATTTCTGATTCACAGCTCAGGAGGCCTCTGTTTTCCACAGCCTCATGTTCAGCAGGTAGCATGGCATGTGCACTTCTGCAAATGCCAAAGCAGACAAGTGATGCTCCCTCACTGGCAGTGGTCTGGCCATGATATTCCAAAATTAGGGATTCAGCTCCATCCCTGCACGCTGATTGCAGCAGCTTAAAGCACTGTTGCCACCCTTGCTGCATAGTTTCTCTCAGTACTGGAGTGACACGGGGTGTCCTCTCACTGCCCCAGCAGCACAATAGCACAGAATTTACAGAGCCTGAGGGAATGATTTGCTGGAGCACAGAGTGTTGGCCTGGTGCCACTACCATGGAGGTCAGGGTCAAATCGGCCATTGGCTCATGAAGCAGCTGGTACTATTGAAAAATGCCACCCTTGGGCTCTGTGAGCTTGGGCTGCTTTCTCTAGCCCACAGTAGAATTGAAAACATCTTTCATCCACAGCACTGTGGAGAGGATGGGTGGTAGAGAAGAGCTATCTAGACAGATGTCTTTTTCTTCCTAACAGCACTTGGAAATCTGCCCTTTAACCAGACTCCAACACAAACTGACAAAGTCACAAGCCTTTAAACAGGAACTTCTTCCCTACATAGATTTGTGTGCAAGTAGAAGTGAGAGAGCCCGGCAGTTGTCAGCCACATCCAAAAGTTCAGCTGGACTTAGCTTCTTGAGAGAACCTATCCTGTTTGGTAGTTTTTCTCCATGTTTAAATAAATGCCCAGACTCAAGCAAAAAGGGACACAATAAAAATCCTGGGAGACCCACTATGCATGACTGTCACAGTTTAAGCATTGCTGTTGTGCTTTTAGATACAGACATATCCAGGCACTGAAATGCCAGCAAGTAGAAGGACCATCTGAAAATAATTTTAAAACTTAAGACACACAATTGAAGTAATGAAACATGGAAGAAAAGAGCTAAAAAGACACCAAAATGAAGCCTAAAGAGACTTGCCAATGTCAACAGACAAAAGCTGCTGCATACCCAGCCTTAACAGGAAGCAGGAATTCCTTGCCTAGGGATGTCTTCTGAACAAAAAGATTATAAGATTGAGATTATAGACTGTGTAAGAGTCTTGTCCCTTGGGTGGTACCAGCCAACAGATCTATGCTGAGGTGGCAAAATGAAGTAATAAATGCTGTTATCTCAGACCACATTACAAGGCCGAGGTGGAGATGGTATTTATATTGATGTTCAAGTCATGCTTTTTTCAATAAAAATGTAATTCTGTGGCCCTTTAGTGATTCTTCAGCTGTGGAGGTCCAGAGTCTAAGGTCAGGCCTTCATAAAGGGGAATTTACTCATGCTCAGCTGATTCTGATGTTGCCCTTTGAATGGATACATCAATGGTATGAGTTAAACTGCCTCACCCACTTCCACTAACCTCCTTTCTTTTTTATACCATTTTGTCAATGCAACCTGGAAGCAGAGATGACAACTCAGACCTGCAAGAGTGAACTTTGGCTGCTGTGTGAAATGTTTACCCTGACCACTGTGTAGTGTCACCCACCAGGCTGCAAAATCAACATGAACTACGTGATCTGATGGTTTGGATAACACTCACCAACAGAGACAGAGCAAACTGCCATACTCCAGCTAGTGCTTGGTGAACTGCAACACTGCTCAGGTGCAATATACCCCTCCACCCAAAGAAAGGACACACAGAGCTTTACATCTCAAATCCCAATGTGCTCACGTACAGAAAAGGAGACGTAAGCATGGCCTACATGCTGTTAAATGGGAGTAGAGGGGGCTGATCACAACACAAGCTTTCTACAGGTGCTTCTGCATGCTTGCTTGTACTAACTTAAAAGAGGCTGTACTCTTAAAAGTTCACCCTGTTTCAGGCTATGGCTCTAGCACTGTAGTCTCCTAGGAATGCTGTTAGCACTGATACCTTGCACTGTCCTCAATCTGTCCTTCAGAACCCTGCCTGATGCTCCCTGGAAAATTTCCCAGAGTGGTTCAGCTGACAGTAGCATTAAAAATCACAGCATGTGTCTGTAGTCTTCTTTGTATCAGACATTCACAGATAGCACACTGCAGAGATGCAATTGTTGCAGCTATGTTCTCTTAAAAGACTGCATCTGTCCCAGGGAATGCCTTTACCAGAGATGACCATCTCCAAGCAGACGGCTGCAGATCTCATTCCGTGAAAACAGTTTATTCCCCTAACAGCTATATAACTTCAAGTCTTTGCTGCAAAATCCACTATGCAAGTTTTGTCCTGAATTTGAGGGTCATCCATGCATAAAACCTCTTAGATCTTTCCACTGGCACACCAAAATAAAGAGTAACACTATTACTCATGCCAGTCACTGCTATGACAGCGTTCCTGGCACACTCGTTTCCAAGGAATGCTGTTGAACAGATACCTTGTGCTGTCCTCCTCATCTTGTCCTTGAGAATTCCATCCATTATTCCTTGGAAATTTTCCCGGAGTGGTTCAGCTTACAGCAGTGCTAAGAATCACAGCACGTGTCAGTAGATGGTTTTATATCGGGTGCACTGGGATACAATGCAGCAGAGGCTTGATTATAACAAGGTTGGCTCTGTTATATCCCCCCTTGGTTATTTAAAAAAGAGAAGGAAAGGAAGGAATAAATAGTGAAGTAAGTCAACAAGAAATCACAGTCCATTCCTTAAGTGGTAACCAGGCTACTGGGCTTTGGAACTTTTCCTGATACAACAAAAGACACCATGAAGACAGAAACTTTGGCAGCAGTGGTTTTGAACTCCACAAGCCCCCAACTTTCCTCTGTTTTTTTATGCATATGTTACTGGAAATATAATCATCTGCTAGGGAAGCAGTCAACCTCCAAATGGATACCTAAGCAGCAGCAAGCCTCTGGAAGTTACTATTGCTAGAATCAAGAGGAGATTTTCAGCAAAGCAGCCCTGAATTCCTGAATTAACCGATGTCCTCCTTTGCCTGACCACTGTCACCATAGTGACCACAGGAGCTGCCGCCGAGCCACTGCCCTGTGGGGCCGTGCTGGGAATGAAGTGACTTGGACTTGGCCTGCTGGTGGAGATGTGGGCTGTGGGGTCGAGCACTGGGAGCAGCCTTGGGCACTCCCACTGTGGTGAGAAAGGCGGCTTACAGAGCAGAGAGGTGCAGTTCCTGCCCTAAATGCCAGCCTCCAGGGGCCAGCGCCGCCGGAACTGTTGCAAGGTTACCAGAGGGGTCAGAAGGTGAAGCAAAAAGAGCTGATGATGAGGAGCATGAGGAAAGAAGGCATTCACAGAAATACAGCAAACATGGTTAAGCTGGAGCTGGAATAAGCAGATTCATTCTCCTCGACTTCATTTGTGTGGACTGCTCCCTCTCCTGGGGAAAACTTGACCGAAAAAGAAAAAGGTATTAAAAAAACCAATCAGAACCCAAATCAATTCTTCAAGCAAACAACGCACTCCCAGAGCTCACAGGCAGACAGGCTCCCTGTTTCCAGGTTCAAGTTGGAGAGGGCAAGGTGCAAGACCCCTGTGCTGCCCTTCCCAGACAGGCTGTGTCCCAGCTACAGGAGCCCGGGATGGTGAGGCCAGCTGTGACCTCGGGACTTGTGCACAGCTAAACACTGCTCCAGCCTGTGCAGACAACAGCAACACTGTCTGCTCCCTGCTTGATGCTGCTTCCAAGCACCACCCAGACAATCCTCCACTCTCAAACCACTGGAGTTGTCCAGTGGTGCCACAGGTGAGGATCCAGTAAACAGTGCTTGTAAACACTTTTCAGAGTTAATGCTGGAGTACAATTTCTCTTTGCTGGGAATTGCACAGAAATCACCAGTTCCAGTCTTTAGTGCTGGTAAGGACCGACAATTTTAGCCACAGAAATAAATTTTGGAGTCTGTGAGTAACAAAATGGAAGGACAATCTTGAAACATATTCTCACGGTGAGAAATATTCACTGCTTACCCAGTCTTTGCTCCTTTAGGATTCCAAAGTCCAGTTAAAATCTTTGCAGTGAAGCTAGCTCAGAAGATCTTGCAATAAGATTAGAACCAGCTGGTGAAAAATGGCATGTTACTGCAGCCAGTAAAGACCCACATGAACCAGCCCTAGAGAGGTGAAAGGCTCCGCTGAGCTTAACAGCTCATGAGCATATACCACACTGGCTGATACCGGTGTGTGAGTAATGCCCTCTTGCTTCTAAACCCTTTCCCAGCTAATGATCTCTGCTGTGGAAAAGTGGTGATTTAAATGCACACAATTAAAAATGAGAAAAGAATTATTTCCATTTTACAGAGAGGGGGACAGGCTTGCCTATAAGCAGAAAGCAGTGGCAGGGTGTAGAAAAACCAACCAAACAAATCATTTCCGAATCCCTGGAGTTTGACCAAAGTCATCCACCTTGTCTACTTGCACGTGCTACAACAGCTTTGTGGAAGCTTTCATCCTGGTGATGCAAGGATGTAAAAAAGCCTTGCTTGAGTCTTAATAGTCTCTGAGAGTCATCATATGATACCACGTCAGGCAATCACGCAATCAGCAAAGGTCATAAGACACAGAGCCATTCCTCTTGGCTTTACAGCTGCTTTCCACAGCCAAGACTCCTCCTTTTACACCATTTTGAAGACAAGTGCAGCAGCACTCCTGCCTGCCAAGCATTGGGAAGCCCTGCCATAAGTTAGGTACTGTAAGAGGCACATAATTTTTTTGAGTCTACAGGTGCCAACAAGAGAACCATAATGGATTTGCAACATGTAATTAGTCTAAACAGATTCTTACTGGCTGCAACTGCATCTGCTTGGCAACATAAAAGAGGTGCAAGTCTCACTTGTACAGATATGGTAGGTTGGGGTAGGGGTGAAAGCTTTTCCAAGACATAAAAAGGAATGTAGGAAAGTCACTGTTGCCCTATGTCTTCTACGATCTAAAAGAAGAAAGAGGTGTTCTAATAATTTCACTGTTCTAACTCTGCGAGATACAGGTACCTATTCAAGGCTCATACTACATACATAAAAATTTGGATAACTAGGAAAAGTCCTTGTCCTGAGGAGCTTATAGCTTTATTGGACTTAAAGACTTATTAGGTGATGGGCAGGATCATCTCTGTTTTGCAGACAGAATGCAGATCAGGAGCCAGACTTCAAATGCTTCGGTGATGTGTAAGGCAAGTCTGGTAAGGCAAGTCTGAAGGAAGCACAAGAACAGGGGAAGTAATAAATACAAGGTGGAAAAGTTCAGGACTGTAAAAAGTAATACCCACTGCAATCTTCCCTTAGCAATGCAGCCAAGAAGTCTTGATTCCCAGGCACTCAAACAAATTGCTCCTTTCTTCCAGAGACTGGGCCTCATCCACGTTAACTGCAGCATGGAATGGCAGCATGGGATGGCTCAGACTCCACAGTGCACAGCCCTGTGCTTGTCACCAATCCACCTCGACCACAGATCATGTGTGAAGACTGGGTGGGCTGCAGTGGGGGTGCAGGTTCCCTTCTGCCTCCCTTGGCCTGCTACTTCTGGCAGAGGCATTTCTCAGTACGTTGTGGAAAAGCTCAGTTCTCAGGGCCCTTAACCCATTGATAACTATGACTACTCAGTCACTGATTAAAAGCATCTAAATATGCTGTAGATCTGGCCCCTCCTCTCTCCTCTTCTTTCTTTCTGTGAGTCAATTTGACTTTCTGGAGCACTCAACCTAAGCCAGACTTTCAGAGCAGATCAGCATTTGGGTATTGTTCTGCTTGCTCTAAACAAATAAAATACAGATTCTGGGACCCAGTTCAAGAGCACGCAAGCAGCTTATAATAGCCAGCCAAGATTTCCTGCATCCCTGACCACTGCCACCCCTGACTGGATGTCCCAGTCAGTCAGGGAATTCTTAAACCTCCACAGAAGGTCTTTTCTCTGCACTTTAATCAGTGCTTAGGAGATCAGTGCTATTTCCGAGTGTGTCACTGCTGTGTTCCCTTAAGGAAGCCAGTTCATGGTTTTTTTGCCTCCATTTATTTGCCACTGTAACTCTGATCTCCTTCAAGACCATCGGGATATGTGGTAGACTGTTGCTGCATTGTTCTGGGTAACTCTTGATCTAAAGAAAGGCATGGGCAAAAGTAATAGTCCAGAGACTAAACCCCATGGTTCTCTGAGAGCAGCAAGGCAGGGCTGCAGAACAAAGAAAAATGGCCACATAGCCTGGATTGAAGGAAGGAAGGTCAGGTGGTGTTCATCTACCTCTTTCATTATTTGTATTCATCCATAATTTTTATTAAGACTTCACAGAAATTTTCTACCAGGTCTGCTCAGATAATAAATACCTCACAGTGTGGAGGAGAATAGCAAGTAAAGCAAACATGAGAGACTTCAGTATTCCAGAAAGAGATGCTGCCTAGATGGCCAGGATCTTCCTACTACTGATAGCAGGTAGCATGAAGGTGCAACCCCACAGCAAATACTAATTTAAAAGTACTGCACAGCAACAGGACAGGCAGCAGCCAACTTGCTCTCACTTGATTTTGGGAGCTATAAGACCAGCCAACAACCCTTCCCCCTCAAGAACCCATATGGCATTCCTGAGGCAAGTGTTAGTACTGGATCTCGACCAAGAAAGAATTCCTATAGTCTCAGGGGATGAGGGGAGGATGATACACTGCTCTCTGCTTTCCACTCTTTTCACCTCATGCCCCATTGCTCCTGTCCTTGTAGTGCCCCTTGCACAAGGACCTTTAACACAGTGGCAAGAGACTCCCAGCAGGATGCGAGGCACAGCAGCACATGCGGCCTGCCTGCCCTTGGCAGGAGCTGTTCTGACTAATGGAAACAGCAGAAACTCGAGAGACAGGCGTGGAGAGGGCTGGAAAGTCCTGAAGGGGGAAATTCCTGGTGGAATGCAAAAGGATTAAAACTGGCAAGAGCACAGCAGCATTCAGCACCGAGTTATTCCCAAACTGCCCTTGCTGAGAAGGGCTGGTTCTTTTCTTCCCCCATGTAATGCTCACATGCACTCCCGGGATACCTCACAGTACAAAACAATAAATGGCCTAACAGCTTGTAACTAGTCCACACTGTTCTCTTAACAGGGCTGCAGGGCTGAGAAGTCCCTCTCTTGGAATCTTAGTGCCACCTTGTGCTGGGAATGGTAACAGTCAATGAACAAAAGAGCTTATCCAGAACAGCAGAGAAAGGGGAGGGGAAGCCGTCGTTGGAGCAAAGCTGCATTAAGTGTTTTGGCTTTTGGAGATTTTTCCTCTTGGTACCGACCAGCATCGCTCCCAATATCCCGCTGTAGGGTAGAGTCCTTTCATGAAGGGACAGGTGGGCTACAACGAGCAACTCTTTGCAGGTTTGCCCTGACCCGGACAGCAGCACCGGGTCACACCTCAGCTGTAACCATGCACAGATAGCTGCAGCTGGCAGGTGCCAGCTCTGTCCTTGGCACAGGCAAGTCCAGGGAGAATCACGGTGTCACCTCAGACAGGAAAACTTTGCTGAGTATTACTGACATCCCCCCTGGAGCCTGGTTTGCAACAGGTAAACCTGTAAGTAGTGCAGGTATGGAAGATGAACCAGTAAAATGCAACAAGCATTTTACAGAGCAATTTCCAGATGCAAAATACTGCTATCCTTAACCAATGTGGAGGTGAGAGGAGCCAGCTGGCTTCCTTGGAGAATATAAAAGCAGGGTTTGAGTTTCTTATTTATTTCTTTTAAAATTATTTCAAGACTTTTCTCTAAAGATGGGTTATGTTCCATCTTGTCAAATTATATTCTGAAAATGAACTTCTGAAAATACCTGCTTCTCTACACCAAGTTTTAGGGGAGCTTTAGCATTGTCACTGTCATGGTTTTGTTAGTTTGTTCAAAAATGAGAGGTTATTACTTTGTGAAAAATTGTATTCCAAAGTCAGTCGCAAAGATTTTGCACTGCTGTCAATCAGTTGTGTTTGATCTTTTTACAACTTGGAACATTTTTGCAAGCTGGCTATGGAATTGCAGACAGTATTGCTTTGAGTTTTATTCACTTCAGGGTTTCTTTACAAACTTAAAGAAAAGGAAGAAAAGAAAAGCATTTTGAAAAATATTTCCGTAACAAGGTAGGAATTCTCTTGCAAGCACCTTTGAAAGAAACAGGGTGCAAGTATCCTGCTCATGCAAACTGCTCACAACCAGAATTAAATCATCTGAATTTTGAAGTCAAGACTACAGCTAGGTACTCTTAAGGATTAAAACACCACAAGAATAACACTGTTTTCTCTCAGAACAAGAATGATAAACCTAAGAAATTTAGAATTCAAGTTATGTTCAGAAGAAATCTGACCGTGCCACAGACATGCAATTAGAGAGGACAGCTCTTATCCCAAGGGGTCTTACATAAGGCACAATTCCAAAGCTGCACATCTTAGCAGTGCCTCTGTCTCCAGCAAGACTAGAGATGCAGATAAAGGTACTTACTACAAGGTAGGGTCAGACTAAGAGAGCCAAGTGGATCATTTTTCCATGGGTGATTAATCACCACAACCGCATGTGGGAGGGGGGAGATACACCTCAGCTTTTCGACAGAACCTAACATCACATCCTGGCAGAGGGAATATCATCATTGGAAACTTGGGAGTGCTAAAGGCAGAAAGAATGCCACCAGGCTTGAATTTTGTCTTCCGCTTCCTTGTCCCAGATTCCTGCCCCTTTAGTATTTGCAGTGCATGAGCTCTGCGGTAACAGGCCGGATGAACATCTGTAGTGATGCCACCCAGCTGAGCAATCATGGCAGCAAAGCAGTGCCCACGTTGGGATGCTGGTTTCCAGCAGCTGCTCTTGGCCACTTTGGTGCAGCCCCTGCCGGCAGAACCGCTCAGGGCTCTTGCTGGCGGTGAGCTCCGTAGCACGAGTTGTGAGATGTCCTTTTCCAGACTCCAGACTTCTGGGGCAGCAGCTGCATCTTGTGTGCGGGTCAGCTGCGTGGGATGAAAGTGTGGTATTGGAAAAGCCCTTCAAGGAAGGAGTTGAAGATGGGGTAAAACATTAAAAACCCCAGATGGAAGCAGAGAGCACCGTATGACCCAAGTATTTCCCAGCAGGGAAGTATTCTATTTAACGGATGCTTGTTACCATTGACACGGTATCCATGTGCTCTGCCTGGCAGTGCTGTGAGAAGGGGTATGCACATATGAACTAATTACTGATTAGTGTAATAACACTATCCATAATGTTTTATTATATCACTTTTACTGACAGCCCAGCCTGACAGAGAAGAGTTACAAGCAGGTATGAGACAGTGATCAGCTCATCCCTTACCTAACCTGTGTGTTCTCACTGACAGCAAACACTTTCTCTTCCTACCAAACACTCGTCACAGCTTTTCCCCCTTGGCATTTCCCCCTCTTCAAGTCTCTGAATGTCCGGTCCATCCTGACAGACTCTGTCATAGAGCAAAGCTGGAATGGCTCAGACCAAGCAGGTCCTGGCAGGGACCAACAGGAGAGTTTCTTTAACAATGAGGGCACACCCAAGGCTGGATCTCAAAGCTGCTGTTACTCCTGAAGTTGGGAAATGTTGTCTGCGGAAGCATTAGTGAGTTGGTGTTATGGGAAGGTAATCCCTTCTGGACTGGTGCCTACTGTGACTGGATGGGCCGTGGCTGATCTTTGGCTCTAGAACGTTTTCAGTGGGCCTTGCACTTGGGCTGCAGAAGGGGACTTAAATCTCTTGATCTGGAAAGACTACCCTTCTGTCCTGTGTTCAGTACAATCTTCAGTACAAAATTCAGTACAAGAGATTTTGGTAGCCCTGAACTATCCAGCAGTCCTGTCCTAATGCTGCATACATATGGTTTATGCAAATGTGAGTAGAGTCATACCCTATCCATTACATTTCTCTGATTGCCCTTCTCTACCTTAGATCATAGAAGCATAGAATGGTTTGGGTTGGAAGGGACCTTGAAGATCATCTAATTCCAATCCTGTTGCCATGGTCAGAAACACCTCCCACTAGACCAGGTTGCTCAGAGCCCCATCCAACCTGGCCACAAACACTTCCAGGGGCATCCACAACTTCTCTGGGCAATCTGATTGTCTCACAACCCTCACAGTAAAGAATTTCTTTCTAACATCTAATCTAAACCCACTGTCTTGCAGTTTATAGCCTTTGCCCTTGTCCTGTCACTTGTGAAAAGTCCCTCTCGAGCTTCCCTGTAGGCTCCCTTTCAGTGCTGGAAGGTGCTCTAAGGTCTCTGTGGGCCCTTCTCCAAGCTGAACAGCCCCAGCTCTCCCAGCCTGTCCTCACAGTGTCTCTCAGCCTCCAGCCTCATGGCACGTAGGGTGCTCCAGCCCTCTGACCATCTTTGTGCCCCTCCTCTGGACCCGCTCCACGGGTCTGTGTCTTTCCTGTGCTGAGCACTCCACTCCAAGTGGGATCTTACGACAGCACAGTTGAGGGTGAGACTCATTCCCTTGACCTGCTGGCCACATTTTATTGGATCTACCAGTTTACCACCAATTCTCTTGCAGTGTGGCCAAACATGGCAGTTACACAGAATCACAGAATATTCTGAGCTGGAAGGGACCCACAAGGATCATCGACTCCAACTCTTAAATGAATGGGGACTGAAGCAAAAAAAGACTAAAAATCTAATTATGAAATAGAACTGACTTCTGATGAACATCATAAAGCACCAGTGGAAAAACCTATGGTTTGTTGGATCCATTGATAGATCCACACTTGACTGAAGCTCACTACAGAACACACAAATCTCTGCTTGTTAAGCTAAAGTCATTCCCAAGCAACACTTTTTCACTGGCCCCATACCTGTTTCAGCAGTGAGATACCTGCACATGCAACAAGAAGTCCTCCAACAACACCACTACCACCTAAGCTTCTGTGTCTGTGGCAGGAATTGTTCTGATCAAATTTCTTGCAAGGATGAGTCCAAGTAAAATTACAGTTAAATCAGATGTAGCTGCCTGGGAAGTAGTAATAGATTTCCTTTGTGGGGAGAAGGAGTAACACTGAAACAACCTGGATACCTTGCAATAATAAAAATATTTGTAAAATATTTGTAAAATATTTGTAAATAAGGTATGTGAACTCAAGCACAACTGCCACAGAAGTTCCCTTGGCTGGCAAAAAGTGGGAGCTATAGCAGGCAAAAAAGAGCAAATAAATGTTACTGTTGCTGCCATGAAGTGATGCTAAAGAACAACAACCCAAACAAGAGAATACTCACTGGGGAGGGGGATTTAGGAAAAGGCATGATACTAGAAGATAAAATGCAAACTTAACTGATTTTCAATAGGTCTCATTCTGCACAGCTCCCAAGCCTTCAACCTTTCATTCTAAAAAGGGCAACCAACAATACAAATATGAGGAGCAAAGAAATTCTGCTTCTGAGCTGATTTTAAAGAAGCTAAACGGGCAGTATTAGGCAAATTGCACAAAAAGAAACCAGACAAAACCCCAGCCAAAAGCAGACATGAACATACTTTGGGTACGTGAGGGGTTGGCAGCATAACTGCATGTGACAGGATGCTCCCAAACCTGCAGTCAGCCTGCCATTTTGAGAGTGGTTGGGATGTTTCCTTTATAGCCCAACAACCCGTTCCACATAACACACAATGAGCTGACAAAGCCCGTCTGTAATACACTTTCTCCAAGTTCTTCAGCCTGCTAAAAGGTGCTGTGGTCACCCCAAACCTACTCAGCTGTGGCATCTTTTCTTACCCATATCTTGGGCAGTGAGACATCAAGGCTAGACAGAGTCCCTGACAGTCAAATCACTATGAGCTCCACAGTTCTTTGCAATCTGGACAAGACACATGGCCAAGTTGCCAGGTTCTCATACAGATGACAAACATTCCCCTGCTACTAAGGTTATAGAAACATTGAGATCTGCCAGTTCACACATAGATGATGAAAGAAAAATGCCCACTTCCTGCATCAGGAGAAGGGGACATGACTGGGGCTGTGGAAGCCCTGCCTGCCTGACCAATGACCAACTTGGGGGAACACATTTCATTGTTTTCAAGGTATCTGTAACACAAACATCTGTATAGCAGGAATGGCTAGGACAGAAATGACTAGGAGCTTTTGTTCCAGGTTCTCCAAGTCAAGAAGGTTGTTCAATGAACAAGACCAATCCAGAGATCCTGATGCCCCAAGAGGTACTTGTACTTCTCTTCACACTAAAGGAAAAGGAAAGCAGCTCTCATTAAGGGTTGTCTGAACTATGAGTTAAGAGGATCATCCACTCCAGGAAAATATCTTCTCCCTCGAAGGGCAAGATTCACTTGCAATTACTTCCCCATTTTATCATCTGCTCTCATTGCTTGATCCTGGTTGTGCAAGCCCTAACCTTGCTCTTGAGCACACTGGTCCTAAATACCTACAAAGGCAGGCAATGTGTATTTGCTGCATTGACCCCCTTTCCCTCACATGCTCAGGTCAATGACATTTCTGCAAATCAACCACTGAGGCTGCCACAGGAGCACTGAGTATGAACCTGCAAGCAGGAGCAGCAGGGACACACAAGAGCTGTAAACAGAAGCGTGCAGAGTGTATTCTGCTTTCACTGGTACAGGCACATATGCTTGTAGGGCACAGCACCCCAGTGACAACACCTGTGAATTCCGGAGGAAAAGAGCTGTATTAGTGTCATTTGTCATCAGCTGTTTCCTGGGTACTTCCTACATCTAGGCAAGCCCTGAATAACCTACCCCTCTCTCCTTTAACCCATTTCAAGAGTACAGTTAAAGACCCCACAAGACAAGCCACCACAGCTGTGAGCATACTCACCAAAGCGTTCGTGTATTCTTCCCTGAAATGAAGGCCAAGGCGTGACAGGATGAGCCATGGACTGCACAGACAGACCCACTCATGTTCTAAAAACATACACACCCTGCCACCACATAAGGCCTTTCCCAGAGATTGACACAAGTATTAGGTTCAATTCTACACTTAATTCTCTACACTGATGCTTTCACCACTGGGTAACACAGTGGCCATGTAACTCAAGCTTTTGATCTTTAGGGCAGGTAAGAGTTGGACTTGACATGAAAATCCTGACCAGCCAACAGTGGATTCTGCTGACCCAACAGCATCTGCTTTAGGATGAAACTTCTGCTTCTACACACTTAGATACAAAAACTCAAAACCTTAACCCATGGTCAAGTAGAAACACAAATACCGCAGACCAAAGCAATATATACAGATATGTCAACTCTGACGTTTCAGACCTGTTTGAAAGAAATTGCTTAGAAACAAGCTGATTTATACATACAAACAATCCATTGTGCCCAGAAGTTTCCTAACATTCTTTTATTAAAAACCAAAGAGCCAAAGATCGCCCTGATGCTCTTCATTGTTATAAAGCAGACTCTGAAGTATTAAGTGAACTATGTATGAGCAAAGAACTCCAACTGATGCAGAGTTTAAAACTAGGTTTACAGTTTCCTATTTTATTGGCATGGATGTATTTCTAAACTTAAAAACCCTTCTGGCAAGTTATCTCAATTTCTTATGACAAAATTTCTCACAACACACAAATATTTACAACATATACATATTTTTTCAGTCTTTTACAACTGGTTCTTAAAAGACAAACAATTCATAGGTTACCACAGAACAAAAGCTGTGACTTAGTTGTTTTTAATTTGATAAAACTATCATAAGTTAAAGTGAATAGATTTTTCTTTAAATTCCTTGTAGCATTTTACAAGTGCAACAGAAAAATATGAAGAACCAATTTAGGATAGCTGCAGTTCATTGGATAAATGTTGCCCGTTGTAATCACATTATTTCACAGCAAATTCTTGAAAAAATAAGCACCAATCATTCTTGCAAAGAACAATTTTATCTAAAAGTATTGAAAAGTGTTAAATACAAGGTGTTTAATTTACGTAACAAGCAATAAATACACCATATCCAAACTTTTATTCTGCATACTGCTACCCTTGTACATATAATGTACTAAAAAGTCAGCAAATTGTCAACACCTTATCATATTTTTTTCTCTTTTTTTAAAGAAATCAATTTGACTTCCAACCAACGGTTTGCTACTATAACAAAGGCCACAAACAGTACGTCTGGGACAGCATACAGTGTTAAAACTGACAAACTCCAAGGGGGAAAAACCATCTAGCAAATAAATTGGAAAGCTGTAGATCATTGCTGGTGATATTAACATATACTAGAAAACCTTAATATGCTGCTACTATGATTTTGTAAATTGTTTAGTCAAATATTGTAAGAGCAAACTAATGCTCCTACTGATCAAAAATAATTCTGTAGCCACACTGTATTCTCATTGTCCTGCATGGAAAGATCTGATGCAATTTCATAACTTTGCTTGAGCCTTTATTTTACAACAGAGCATTATCTCTACCTCGGAATTGCACATAAGAAGGCTATTAAAAAGTACAATAAAAATCTGCACAAATCAGACTTAAGAAGAGTCAGTATGCTGTACACTTTCTACAATATTACGTTGATAGGTGAATAAAGAAGTGCTGCCACTAAGTTTTTCAGAAAGTTCTTTAGTTGAGGAATAATCAAATGGAATTTTTGTTGGGTTTTTTATTATTATTTTTTTAAATTTTTTTTGTTTGTTTTTTTTTTAAAAATGACATCCAGGTCAGTTTAAGACCTATAAGCTTATGCATTGAGCCTTAAAGACTGATCTTCTCTCCTCCTGGAAGAAATATCAATATCTATTGAATCCTTGCCAACAATAAGCCTTAATCTCTTCGCTGGAGGAAGAGGAATAAAGTCATCAAATTCATCATCATAGTCATCTTCCTCTTCATCGTCCTCTTCTGATGAAGATTCATCTGCTGTTTCCTCTTCATAGTGACCATAATCATCCACTTCCATTCTCGACTCCAAAAGGGAAAGAGTTTCACTACAACACACACCATTTTCATGAAGGTCCTCAGGGTATGTCCCTCTGTTTTCTTCCTCTCGTTTTAGCTGTATTTTTAATTTTGTTGAACTATTGCCTGATCCTGAGTTAAACCCATTATTTAGCTTTGCTACATATAAATTATTATCTTTTTCATGGTCTTTACTTAATTTTATGCTTATTTTTGAAGAATTCATTCCATCACTCTCTTGATCATTTGCCTTGCTACTGCTATCATGGCGCCTACGAAGAGTCAGTTTAGGGATCCCAGAGCTATTTTCAAGAATAAGTTGTGCATCATACCTTGTGATTCGTCTTTTCTTTTTACTTTTTGCAGTTCTAAAGCTGTCTTTTGTTTTAAAATTGTCAGTTGTTACAGAGCAGCCACCAGATCCAGGGATACAGTCTTTAAAGCCGACAGGTGTGTCCACCACGTTATTCCTCTCCTCAAGTTCTGAACGAGAACTAATCAAATCCGGTACTTCATCTTTCACAGGTGTGTTGTGCATAGTATCAGTTTCCTCTGTTTTTGAAGATGGTTTCACAAGCTTTCCTTGTCGAGATTTCTTTTTTGATGTGCCTGCATCATTTTTCTGGCACCGACCCTCCCCTTTATGTGCTGGTCCATGAGCCACATCGTTGTCGTTTAACGCACGAGACTGCTGCTCTGCAATGTCCGATTGTGTTCCAGTCAAGTTACTCTTATAGCTATCCAACGTATTTGGTTCAAGCTTTGTGTCAGAGGTCTCCTTCAAACTCATCCTTGTTCTCATCGACCTCCTCGTGATGTATGTGCAGGGTGCAATATCACCATGCTCATGAGCACCTTTCACAGAATTCAGTTTATGTTCTCTCGCTGCATGCCTCGTTAAGCATCCGCTAGAGACTGCAACTTTGACTGGTCCCTCCAATTCTTTATCCTTTTTAATGGGCAAGTTTTTATACAAAACTACTTTAGGCTCTTTGAGAACTAAATTTCCCATTTCAAGCTTTCGAGAAGCATTCTTTTGCTCTGGCCTTTTGCACTGATTTCTCAACTTTATCTTTGAAAGTAAAGGCTTTGCAGGCTTTTTCAGTCTCTTTGGTACCCTGGAATTATTTAAATGAGTTAGTTTAGATGAGGTAGAATTTGATGATGCTGGAATTCTTGATATAGACTGTCTGGTTAACGTTCTATTTTTGCTGTTCTTTTTTACGCCAATTGAAGATTTTCTGTTAGCTGAAAAAGAAAAATGTTTTGTTATGACACCGCTATATCCTGAATTCCCCACTCCCAAATACTGCAGTTATTTCATTTATTTGGAGCACTTCAACAAAATCCATGAGACAGGATAGGTAGTGTGTAGTACGGAACGAGACTGCTTAACTTGCAACTCAACACATGAAAGGAATTGCAGCCAAACGGGCTGCAAGTACATCAGCATTTCCAGGTGCACTTCCCCTCACCCAATATACCAAGCTGGGTTTTTACTAAATTTCTTCTACCAATTTTTTAAAAAATCTATTTGACATTATCCACAGCTTTTGCTGAGTATTATTCCAGTAAAATCTGAGGGTCAGCATGATCTAATATTATCGCCAGGATTTTTTTCCTGGAGAAGGAGGGAAAAATCCCAGACACCTTATCTAATGTAATGGTTTCAGTTTCAGGTGAAACTACCGCCTGCTGTGGCAAGCAAAGGAGTTTCGTCTGCTAAACAGAAGTGCAACTCTAAATACTGGTAATTAGAGACCATAAAAAGATCTGGGGATGTTTTTTAGGTTTCTTTTTTTTTGTTGGTTGGTTGGGTTTTTATGTTTTGTTTTTGTGTTTCATTTTTTTAATATCACAGCAGCAAACAGGAGACAGATGGAACTGCAGTATTTTATGTAGCTCCAAACCTGTTTATCAGTTAAATCAAAGTTTAAATTATTTGTATTTTGCCCATACTAAGGGTGGTGGTGGAGGTGAAGTGGGGAAAGCAAATATATCATACTCACTACTCCATGGAGAGAAGTCCTGCAGGAAGATTACAAACAAAAATCCCTTCCAATTTCTTCTGAAATTGCTAACTGTGTGCTCTCACTGCACATGAAGTGCCTGAACTAGGAAAGGGAAGAGCTGCCCAATTTAAAAGACCTCTAAAGGAAATGATTATTTGTTTAATAATATCTACTAGGAGTATTTATTTAAAAATTCTTTTCCTAAGAATTCGAACTATGTAAGTGTTCTTTCCTAAACCATACTACTGCCTGTGGTAGTTTACTGTATTTTGAAATACAGAAATTATTGGCCGGACTTTAATTGACATGTTTATAAATATTTGCTTTTGATATTAAAAAAAGAAAACAAAAGAAAAACATACCACCTCTTGTTTTTCAAACACCTGTGCAAAACCATGAATTTGCTGTTTAAATTGCCTTCAGACTCCTGAATAAATTAGTTTTAACAACCAGCATGTGAGAAGTATCTCAACACTAAGAGAGGAATTCCATCACAGTTAAAGTTTTCCATGTTCCTGTGAAGCCTTTAATGACTGGAAGCTCTTCCCCTTACTTAACTTGCTTTACCTTTTTCCTGAGTGGTATCTGCATCAGTGTTAGAGCTGACAGACTGGCTGTCTGAATTCTTGCTGCTGTCACCCAGCTTTTTAAGTCTGTTCAATCGTTTGTCTGTTTCTCTCAGTCCATATTTACTGTTAATCACAGGAGTAGGTGCTGGCAATCCCACTCTTGATTTAAAAGCACCAGTTCCACGTCTACAAATAAAAAGAGGACACAGGGTATTAACAGATCTTAATGTAAACTTAGAGCTTTGTTTCATATGCAGTAGTTTGGATCCCAGGTATATCTGGATCGATGACACCAATAGCCACAGAATTGGTTAGCATTTTATGGGTTGTTTTGTCTTCTACCTGTCATCTTGGGTGCCTAAATGTCTCATTTGGCCAGCAAGAACAGCAGGATCACTCAGGAAGAGTACATAGACATATATAGAGAGATGCACATCTTCCTGATGGTGACTTTTGGAGGCTTGAAAGAAACTGTACAGCATCAAATCTCCCACTGCTCCAAACATACCCACAGATCTTTAGAAGAGATCCTGGCATTTTAACATTGCAAATTAACACTCTTTACAGCATAGATAAGATTGAGATACTTAAATATGATTTTTTTTTGTGGTGTACAAAGTGACTGTTGCCTCATCAGTCTTGAAACAAGAAAAAATGAGTCCTTACTAACTCCCCCCAAAATAAAATCATGTATTTGATTGCTTCTACCACAGCCTTGAAAAGCAGATTCCTAAAGTTAGAATTACCCAAACATTAGCTTTAAAAAGTAACATTTTCATGTACTTAAAATACAAAAATGACAAGTTAATGAAAATGTTCAGACACATAAAACCAGTTTGTCCTGAAAAAGAAAGCAAGTCCATATTACACTGAAATCAATGATCAAAAGAACTTGAGAAAAAACCCACATCACTCTGTGTAACAAGGGAAGAACAATTCTGGTGCCCATTTATTCAATATTTAACAATTCCCAGGACTGAAGTTTACTAGCAGCTCTTGAGATGAGGCTGAGACTGCACTCTTACTTGGAATGACCTACCAATATCATGTGAGCTTGGAGGTCCATACCAGAGGGTTTTCCCTTTAATTGCAAGATTTGTTAGTGACTAAAGAAGCCAGTAAAAATGCAAGTAATATTATTCAACTATTTATATGCAGGTGCACTAGGCTATTTCTCAATATGAGCAATATTTTGTCCTTTATAGGGTTTTTCTTCCTATAGTTAGATCACACAGAACAGTGAGTTCTGTGCAACTTCTCTTGGAACTGGGTGAAGCCCTCTGAGATGATGCTGAGCCTCCTTGCTCACAGTGAGCAGGAGTTTCAACATGGCAAAAACCAACTATGAAATTCTTTCAACGGATTTTGTGAAGAAACCAGGTTGAGACAGCACAGGTGGAAAACAAATAGAACAGCTGCTATTGAGTGATGGACAGATAGAGGCAAATACTGTCCAAACCAGTAGATATTTACAAATACACAACCCCCCCACCCCCCAAAGTTCTAACAATACCGGGTGACAAACTACTTTGGCCATTCCCAGCATAAGAGAACTTCAGGTCAACATATAAAACATTAATGGAATTTGCTTGGTCTAGTGCAAAAAAGAGCAAAAGTTGGGGATCAATTCACAATGATCTTGTAAAAGCTGTAAATGCTTTTTCTTCCAATTCTACTTTATTCAGTATAAATATTTTTAAGAATCTACTTTGGGCTAATGTCCAGAACAGAGAATTAAAAGTTTAAGAGAACCCAGAGTTCTCGGCAATCATGACCAATCTGTAACAACACAGAAAAATTATTACAGCAATTAGGTAGGAAGCAATTATTTTGTGTCCAAAAATCTGAGTACTCATAATCAAGGACTTTCAGTTTCACAAAATACATCATAAATGTGCCCAATTCCATTTGAAAGCTATTTACATCAATGCATACCTTTCACAGGTGTAACATTCGCAGTATTCATTATTTTCTCCAAAAAACCCATCTCCGTAGTAACAAGAGATTTCTTCCCCAGGTTCAATATCTCTTAGAGCTTTCACACATGCTGTATCTCTGCCCGTTGATACAAACTGGGGAAGGAGATGACAGGAAGGGGAAAAAAAAAGGTTAATCATTAAGGCTGCACAGTATCTGAGTAAGAAATAAAAGTAACAGTTGGGGAAGAAAAGTTGGAAGGACAAAGAAATAAAAAAAAGGTGGGGTTTATTTATGTATTTATTTTTAATTTCTTGCTTACCTTACAGTTAGGTCTGCAATCTGAAAAAGGTCCAAAAGATAAAGTCAATTAACTGTGGATAAGACCTGAAACATGAATAGTTGTAGACATCTAAAGTAAGGATTAACTCTGACTTCAATAACTGCAGAATCTCAACTAAATACTGGGAGTTAAGTTAGTATTGCACAAAGCCACACATCAAAAGATATCCGCTTTGGTATAGCTGGGTTTCTGAGCTCTTCCCTATGCTACCACAAATGTCCAATTTACCTCTTCTTTAGGGCAAACAGCTTTATCTCAAATTGTACCCGCTCTTCCTTGGGCACACAAATGCAACAGAATCAGCAAAGCTTCTGCGCAAAAGGTTAAAGAGCCATAACAAGTTCACCTAATAAAGATGTTACTGTTGACTGAGTTCACAAAGAATTCAAAGTAACCCACAATATGCTCCACTAATTTAGCTGCCAGTTCCAAAGTCTCTTTCAAGGAAGAGGGCATTGTTTCCTAGAGCCTTCTCTGAGTTTCACAGCTGATCAGCTCTGGCTGGGAAAATCCCAATAGGATTTTGTCCTACAGTAATACAGTATGCCAGATTCAGATATTTTTCTCCAAGTTCCTGTGCTGTTCGGCTCACATACAACACTTCTGAATTTTTTATGCCCTTCAACATGCTTCCTATATTTACTACTCACCATGATTGATAAATGCAGCAGGACCAAGCCACAGTTGTGCACAGTTTTTTCGTGTGGAATACATGACGCTGAAGTCATTTTCCCCATGTCTCAGCAGCATGTTTTCTTCCATTTCTGATAGTTCAGCAATACAGCCCACAAGTAATTCTATTTTATCATTTCGTTTCCTTTAATGTAAAAAGAGTAGCAGAAATAAGACTACATGTGCCAAAATTACAAAATAATTTCACAGAAAGAAAACTTGTTATAGAATCAATTACATCAAATCTGACGTCAGAAACAATTACCACCATTGTTTCTGCAACTTCCTGAGACTGCAGGCAAGAAATTGCAAGAGTTGATTACTTCAGCTTCTGCAATTGTTAAAACCAAAAGCAAGATCTTTTCATTTGTGTACACTCCCTCCCCATCACCACTGAAGAAATTTTGACTTCCTCCAGCTGTTCTTGCTGGTGTTTCCTATACTTCTTCCTGTGGCCAGGAAAAGCCAGCATAATGAAAATGCTTAGAGCTCCATGGCTTTTTAAATGAGGCCCAGTAATGACTCAAAGGCTGGAATTCAAGCAAGATGTTTTCCTCTCTCACAAGTAGTTCTTCAGCATGAAGCTGGTCCTTGAAATAGAGTGAGGAGGGGGAATGACAGACACCTACAAAAATCAACAAAAGCACAGAGCCTTTGTGTGCAGACAGCCAATGTGCCATCACGAACACAGCAGTGCAGAAGCACTGAATGCTCAGCCTAGGAGTAGCACAGAGTTTCCATTTTCTTGCATGGATGTAGTTTCCACTGCTCTTCAGAGTGGCCATTCCAATATTTTGGCCAGATTACTCAGACACAGATGAACATTGACTAAAGGTACATGAAGGACATGAAACAGAAGCGAAGCCTTTTAAGTGCAAAATTCTCCTTTGACAGAGAACACTGAGAACTCTAATCAGTTTTGAGTCTCAACAATTTTCCAGGTATCAGCAGGGCTAAGAAGCAGCCCTCCTCTCTTGCTCACTTCTCAGGCCACTCAAGACTGTAAGCAGGAAAAGTTAATTTATTTTCAACACACCTACATGCAAAGCTTCTGCCCCAAAGAATCAGCCAAAGGGTGAATTCAAACAAAACAAAACAAAACAAACAAACAAACAAAACAAACAAGAAAAACACCCCAATTAGTACTTTTTGATTTGTATCATGATTATGGAACCCTCAGCCCCGGTCATGAAGAGCTGGAAACTGGCCTCAGCCTATTTAAAGCTTTCTCTAAAACACGTGAAAGTTGTGTTGTCACCAGCGGGGTGTCCAGCCACTCAATCCCAAGGTGAACATAACAGCATTTTCTCACCTCAGATGTGCTGGTACAAATGGGTACTGCCACAAAGCAGAGCTTGTATGATTGGTGTGTATGTCTGAATTGATTTTAAAATCTGAATTAAGCCAGAATCTGCTGGTGCTGCCACACACATACTTATAATGAAACTCAGATGTGCCAAAATGAGATGGGGAAATAACACTGGGGTTCCAGCCTTGCGTTTCCAAGAGATTTATCTTGCACAATTAAAATATGCAAATAACACCCATTTAAAAAAAGGCAAAAAACTCATTTTCCCCACAATTATTTGCTGTGTAACAAAGCTGCCATAATGTCGTGTTTCTCACGGGAGGCTAACAACTCTTGAGTAGAGAAAAACAATTATCTGACTGAAAACAAGATTAAAAAAAATTGTATAATGAACACTATATGCATACACCCAAATATACAAAGGAATATCTTCCAGAGGCATGGATCCTGTATTAAGTACTTGGCAAAAACAGAGAGAAAATTCAATGTGCAAGTAACCATACAAAACTATCTATTTCACTGGTTGCAGTTTTAATTCTAAATCACATTTTTTAATGAATTTTTAAAAATTCTTTCAAAATAATTGAAATAATGCAACAGTAAACTGTATTTCTTACCATTCTTTCGTTGCAACAATTTTGGCTCCATTTTGCTCAGAAGAATACCGATTACAAGGCAGTATCTCAAACCCACTGTCAGTTGCAAACATTCGTAAATAAATAAATACCTGCAATGAAAAAACCCAGTACTTGTCTGTTACAGGCAAAACAAAAGCAGTGAGGAACTTCTTATATAAATAATGAAAGTGAACTGTACAAAACCACACACAAAATAGATACTGGAGGTGGGATATTGTCTACTGAAATGGGTTCCTGTATGTTTTAGCTGTACATATGATGTTGATCGTATTTCTTCACAGTGACTTGCAGGAATCCTCACACAGGTAAGGCGATTATCCAGAGTTTCAGAAAATTAAAGATACCTTAAGTAGTACAAAACTGGTGCCACTAATGAAAATGGATAATTTTTTTCTTAAAATCACTGAATAGTTGCATTCAAGAAATCTTCTTGTATCTTTAAGAACCACTGAGACCTAATAATCTATAGGAATCCATTTTATTATTTGAAGTTCTGAAAAAAGATATTACTTCTACAACAAATCCAGATGATGAATTCAGGGACTATTGAATGATTTTTTTTTTAGCTGAAGTGTGATTGTATTACTCAAAAAACCACTTTGACAAAGCAGAACTTTTTCTGCTAACTCTTTCCTGCATTACTAGATTTGCATTTTAAAATACGCCAAATTCCTTTTGATTGTACCTGGAAACAGTAAGACTCATTCCTGAAGAAGCGTCTTTTTTTTGTGAAGTAAACAATACTATGATTTTTTTGCTTTGAGAATCAACAACCTTTGTGCTGTACAAAATGGATTTGGGGTGTGGGAAGTGGAGGAGGAATAACACTCCCACAGAAAGCCCCTATACCCAAACCAACTGAGGTATTTTGAGGTAACAAGGCTACTCCCTTCTCCTTTACCTTCCTTTGTCACCCAATTTGATTTACAACAGCTGTGAGTAAAAAAAACGTAAAACAAACCTTCAAAACCCCCAAACAAACAAAATCCCCCCAATCAAACCACAATACAAACAAATGATAAAGGGGGAAAAACCAATTTCTTTCTACACTCTTTAATAAAAGGCAATGCAACTTAACAAAAAAAAGGGAGGGTGTGTCTAGTTAGGCTTTAAAAAACAAAGGAAGTTTCTCTTAAAAAACAATAGAACAACATAGAACACTCAACTGCTTTACTATTGCTACATTCTTAAGAAATTTTTATGTTTTCTTTGCCTTTTAATCATCTGAAAAAGCACATTAATTACAAATACACCTACATGTTCTTTGAACAACCTTTCCTGCATTTTGTTCTTGTTAAGAAAATAGTGCCGGGCCCAGTCACCTGACGTCAAGGACTTGAAGGCTTTTTCTAAGTGCTCATCTTTCTTAAAACGTTCAATCACCTCTTTGAGTTCTTCTTGCCTTCCTTTAATAGGTCGAAATCTGAAACAAAAAATAAAGCTATTCCAGTCCACCATCAATCATTCTCAATTCTTCCTCAGTTACTTGCAGCACAGAGTTCTTTTGCTACCCATATAAACATTTAACTCCCTGCATAAAGACACTGACTGACTTCTGGCAAACCCAAAGCCTTATTATATTGATAAATTCACTACATGGGTTTATGTGGATTGCAAACTAAACATGGGCACTCATATAAAATACAACTCTTAATGACAACACAAGTAGTATCTACAAATACTAACACACGGCAGAGATGCTATGTCCGTGAAAGATTAAGGTTCCAAACGTTAGTGCAATCATAAGAATTTTTCCCCCAAACAGGAAATCTTGGGGATGTAAATATGAAAACAAACACCTGTACATTAGCAGAGAATTCTGCCTTCTTCCCAAAGCTTGAGATTTAAGAAAAACTCCCCTTTGTACCCTCAGTGGGAAAAAGTAACAGAAAAAACCGGCATGACTGCCAGAAGTGGAAGCTCCATTTTTGAGCTGCAAAGCTACCAAGAGAAAGCAGCATTTAGTTAGAGATTATGCCAAATCCCTATAAATTGCCTTTGTCCAAGCACATATCTATATATGCTCTGCTTTGGGGCAGAGGTGGGGTGTGGGTATTCTTAAATGTACGCCACACCCCAGGGGACTCTTCACACAGACAGAAATTTCCCAGGGTCATGAGAAACAGTTTTCTGCAGCTCTTTTTACAAACTTGCAAGTTTTGCTTACAGAGAGCATATGACAAAAGTGCTGAACAAATGAAGAGCTTTTCAGCAAATGTGTAAGAGTAAGTTCCGTTACTTGTTGCTGGAAGTGCATTACTATGCTGATTTTATTTCCTCTTACTTGCCAAATGCAATCTGTATTTCATTACAAAAGTAAACAAGGGGGAAAAAAATTCTTGAAGTTGATGGAAGGAAGCCTCCATCAACTTCTTCACTGATAACGTCTTTTTCAAATTGCCATATGAACTGGCAATTTGTCATTTTAGAACACTGAATGTTAAAAAAGTAAAATGACTACATAAAATTTGCTTCTTCCATGCAAGTTGTATAAAGGAAACAAAAGTGTTATCTCCCAATTCTGTATCACTTTCTAAAATGCTAAGAGTCTAATCAGAAATAAGTAACAATGATGAGGATTTGATTTCCTTCATCAGAAGGGTGATGCTGTATTTATGCTCCTGATACAATGAAGACAGACCACTTAACAGCAGAATCACTTTCAGCAGGTTATCAGCATTCCACGCTATTGCTTTTATAAATTTCTGAATTCTCCATCTGAAAAACTTCCTTGTGACATAATAGCTAAGCAACCTTTCAGACCTTTTTGAATCCAGCAAAATTTATCAGCATAAACCTGTGGGTTTTCAGAGAACAAGGCACAATAAGGAGTTCTGAGCAGACACCAGGTTCAGTTCTCTTCTGGCTGGGATATGACATCGAACAAGACAGCAAGAGTTAGTCAAGAAACAGATGCCTGCTTACAACTGTAGGACACACCATGCCAAGAAGTTTCAAATCAAGTTCTTTATTAAAGAATATACTTATCCCATTATTCCAAAAAGCTAACAAAATAACAAGCTGATGAGACCTTATCATGCAAGAAAACTCCCCTCAGACTAGAGATGATACAATCATTATTTTTGTTCTGCAGCACATCAAAGTGTTCCTCAACTTGCCAGTCACACATAGGAATGTCCCTGCTCTCCCAAAACCAGAAAGACTTTGCCCAGATTTGATAGTCATAACTCAGAGAGCTTCCTCATACATGAAGGGAATTTAAAATCATATAGCCTGCACTGAACCCGACTAGTTTCAGAACACGACTTGCATTCACTTTCAGTTTCAACTAGACAACTTTCCCAGCAAGGAGCCAACTGCACTTACATCATGGGATGTAGAGAGCACACCAATATGCACAAACATGAAAGGGTAAAATTTTGCTTACACCTCTAGCTGCAAACATTACATGAGGGAAAAACCCACATGATTTCAGATAAAATTGGTCTTCAGCTATGTCTGTTCTTGCTGGGCTACATGAGTGACTGCCCTCTCCCTTATGCTGTATTTTACAGGTTGAAACGCACCATTTTTTAGCTAAGTAACCTGCAGGAGCAAAGATGGGTGCAAAAGCAATCACATTTGAAATTGCATTAGCACCTGAGACAGGCAATGTATGTACTGATAGACATCATACTTATTTATAATCAAAAAGCTTGGTCTAGGCTAGCTAAAGCAAGCAGTATCCCAACTGAACCACCAGTGGGGAAAAGAAATAAAGAAAAAAAAAAAGAGGGCAGATGCTAAGCTTAACAGTGGTTCTCAAGACCTAAAAAAGAATCAACACCCTACATTTTCTAGCAATTCAAAGCACATCTTACAGCCCCAAATGCTTATATTTTAGATCTTTCACAACATATTCTCAGAGGCTGTCTCGATGTCTACCTGACCAGCTACCTTAGGTAGCTTGGAACCTTGGAAATCACTTGCACACCTCCATGGATCACGTTGAGTAGGGGTTTCTATGGGTTCTTGTCTCAGGCACCACACTGCTGGTGGAACTCATTTAAGTGATTAGCAGAAACTCACATAACACCATTCCTAAGAAGTAAAACAGTGTATGCCCAAGCCTTGCAAAGGCCAAAAAGATGGCTGGAAACAAGAAAGGGATGAACGGATTGTTAAACCCCAAGACATTACAAGGTCAGATGAATGCTGGAGTGCATGTCAGGCATGTCAAACAGGAACTGGGTTTTTCAAAGAACATGGCTCTCTGCACCCAGCAGTTCAAAAATTAATACCAAGGACTCTCTGCAGCACTACTATCAAAACTTTGTTCTTTCATGGTGACAAGACAGAGATAATGAGAAAAGATAAACAGGAATCCAAACAAGCAAGAATTGTCCACAAGTACATGGGAAGATGCTGAAAACCAATATAAATGTTCAACATTTCACTCCAAGGGTTCCCAAATCGGTGAAACAGAACGACACCGTACACCCTGAGCCTGAGTTAGAGGGCTGTTCACAGCTCAACAGCACATGTAAACTGCACTGAGAGCACAGGAAGTTTGTAAGCAAATTCAGAATATTACAGTCCAGACTCCACATGAAAGCTTCAGTTTTTCACAGGTCTATCTCCATATGTACTTTAAGAGGCACCTTCTCATTTGAGACACCGAAGAAGCTAAGAAATCCTAGAAGTCCAATGTTCCTTAAGAATTTGGGTCTGCTGATAGATACTTCACTTCTCCTAGGAGTATCATTAATTAGTTTATTCATTAGTTCTTTGCAACCAAAAAGCTAATTGTTTTGAGAAGCAACCTTGCATACTACCATTCTGGTGTTACAGGGCTTCCACATTTACACATGACATTAAAAAAAAACCCCAAAAATTTACACATCTGCTGGAAGAGTCTACCCCAATGTTTCTGAGCTCCACGATGAACAGAGCCTGAAAAGGCCCCACAGGTAAATGTATACATATAAAATGAGCCAAAATCCCTGACTTTTAAGTATCAGTACAGGAGACTAGTTCAAAGAAGACAAAGAGGTAGAAAGAGCTCAAGGAAACCAACAGAACAAACGAGCCAACCCACTCTCTAAACAAAGAGACAAATAGAACTGTTTATCCAGACTTCTGCTTTCCTCCTATGAAGAGTACCTTTATGAAATTCCATCATGCAAAGTGAACAAGACACATTGGTGTTTGAATCTGCTCACAGGCACAGACTCCTTGAGCCACCCTACGAGCAGCTTCACAGGTCAAGTCTCATGGGACATGAAGTCTGCTGCCAAACAGTCTGGTGTTAGAAGTAAGCAAAGAATGAAAACCTCAGCTACAACAGTGTCTTGAAAGAAATAATATCAGCCCTTCTTCCGGACAACCTGCAGAACAGAAACTTTTCACACTTCCCTAGAAAATTCTTATTTTTTCCTAGTCAACAAGATCTGATAAAGCTGCGGCTACTGCAATTTGAAAGTCAGATAGAAGATGATCTTATCCCAATTAAGGGCAAACTGAGGCAGTCTCAATAAGGAAGATGTAGGAAAATGGCTTGGGGAAGCAAAGCTCTTTCCCTCTCAAGTTTCTCTTACCTCAGGAGTACTTAAAGACTCTTGGAACTCCAAGGTATAAAGCCAAAGGTCAGTGAGATGCTTGCCTATAAAGGAAGTTAAAGGAGAGTTTCTGGTAAGTTCAGAAGCACAGTACCTTGCTCAGTCTCAGTCACTGAGAGCAGTGAGTTTGAACAAAAAGGATAAATTGATCCTGCAAGAGATCCAGTATGGAACTCCACACAGCATATCAGTGCATGATAAAGAGTTTTACTTCCAAACCTTGCTTCTTAACTTCTGACTAAGGAACATCAAGAAGAATGAATTTATCAAAATCGTATCAACCCATTATCTTTTTAACAACAGGCACTTTGTCTGGATGGTATTTCTATTTAAGCAGCTGTGGAAACAGCAAATTTATGTTCACCTAGTACCAGAGATTGAGCACAAAAGCTAAAACGGCAAGCCTGTTAAGCATTCAAGCCAGCAGAACAAGAGTTGAAAATCATCTATTTAAAATAAGTGTAAACAATACTAAATTAACATACATTTTGGCTTCCTCCCTGCCCAACCCTGTAGTAAGAGTATTTTCTTCCTCACAGCTAGTTATACAAGTTATCATCAACTTATTCTGCATTTATTGCCATTGTTTTCATACAAAAAAACCTCATGGTACTTAAAAGCCAAATTTCAAAATGGCACTTTTAATGAAGAAAGTAATCCACATTACTTAAATTTCTTGATCTAACTCTAAATACAAACCAGTGTGGTCAAAACTCCAACACAGCCAAGAAGAGAAATAAAGAAAATTCTAAGACGCACAACTTCTTTCTCCTTAATATGGTTAGCAAAGAAATATTCTTTAAAAAATAAATATAGGGGACACAAGAAACCCCCCAAACCAACAACCCAACGCTGTCCTCTAATCCTATTCTGACACTCCACATGGTACATTTAATTTAGCAGTTAACATGACTACTGGATGCAAGCCACTCCATGCTTTGAAGATGTAACACTTTTTGTTGAAGCTAAAAGTACAAATAAGAAAACTGTAAAAGTAAGGTGGTGGGTGTTGGTTTGAGGGGCAGGGCATGGTTGTTTAGGGTGGTTTTTTTAGTTGTGGGGTTTTTTTTAAAATTCAAAATATTTTGAAACAGCAAAACAGTTGGTTCCAACATAATCACTGTGTGATTATACACAGTGAAGGAAGATAACCAGGAGCAAGGTAAAGGATTTTACTGAATTAAGTTATCAGTAAAAATAATTTAGAAAAACTGGAAACAGCAGGTTTTATGTAAAAGTCAAACAAAACAATTTTGTAAAGTACACAGACACTGAGGTCTGAAGAATGTAAAAGCTTCACTGTGGAACAGGTTGTCACTACATAGGAGTTGTGTACCTCTAATCCAGTATCTGCGCAGCACCACACCACTGACGCTGAACTGTACGGCCACATAGCCTTAGTTAGCAAAACCCACATCACTTTTTTGGCCTCCAAATCTCACTCAAGATGAATACCAAACCCTTTAATTATTATATTGAAATGAGCTAATGAACGTAGAGGAGATTGAGCACAGACTCATAAATGCAATGAGATGGATCTGCTTTGTAGTTTTCATCGCTACTGCTCAGTGGTGACTCTAAGGGACCAAGAGTGATGTACTCTGTCAAGTTCAGTCACCTAAGTCAGTGACTGCTGTTGAGGCAGTGTCGAGAGAGAAGCAACTTCCTGTACATCATCCCCAAGCACTTGATGTTTCCAATGGAAAACATGGAAATTCTTAAAGCTTGGTCCTTTAGTCCCACGAAATCAGATAAAACCACCCACATCACACACCAATTTGTAACTTCACTAAAAGCAGCAAACAGACCACAACATATCTGACTTCCTAAATCACTTGCAGGTTTAGAAAAACATTGGAAGTGCTCTCAGTATTCCCCAGCACAATGCTGGTGCTTTAGGGAACCAGGAAACAACACTGACTGGTAACAGCAGCAATGTGATCAGGAGTCTGGCTTAAGGTTTGAACAGTAACACCTTTGTATGTGAGTCAGTATAAAGAGCAGATTAGCCACTAAGGCCTGTGACTTTAAGATTCAGTGCTCAGCCTAAGGAAAAGCACCCAAAAATAAGAGATGGTAAGATAGGCAAGAATTCACTTGGCATTTTACAAGTGTCAGTTTTAATCTCTAATGTTTGTCAACCTTCAACCTGGTAAGTGTAGCTTGCAAAATGAATTTTGTTTTTACCACAACAAACAAACAAAGGCTGATATAACAGGATTTGTACAAGAAGCAAGAAAACCTCTTAGAACAGTGATACTTGACAAGAACACACTTTCTGAGACATGGGGTTTCTTTTATTAACTGCTAACCCGCTATTCTGTTGATATAAGTACTATGAATTTGATGAAAGAATGACAACTGAGCATGTAAAGAGGGTTGGAAGCTCTGAAAACAACCTGCTTTCTCTTGAAAATCCAAGAGGATGAAAAAAATTACTTTTGGTTAAAGCCACTGAGGACACTTCCAGGGCTACATGTTATACTGTCCTTCAAATTGCTGGTGACAAGATGACATTTCAGAGGAACCCTGGACAAACACATTAGGGGATTCAGTTGAAAGCTTTTGAGAAACAGTCTTCAGCTCTTTCAGACATTCCTGACTTGACAGTTTACAGAGCCAACAGCCCTAATCCCAAGATGGTGGGCGTTCACAAACTGCAGGACTTTATTTTTACACACCCCAGAAAAAACCTCCAAACCAAAACACAGAAACCCAACAAGTAAAATAACAGTCATGTTTTTGTCACCACCCTACTGTAAGATCATTAACTCAGTACAAAGAAGATGGAAAACAAAGACATTTCAACATCAATCTAGACACTTCACTATGAGGGTTTTTTTTCTCCAATCAATATACTCTGGACAAATCAAATTTACAAACTCTTCCACTGGAAGAATTAAGTAGAGAAAAGTGCTTATAGAGAAGACACTCCTACATATAGAAATACAGACCTGGCTTTCAGAGGTCAGGGGAAGCAGAACTTCAGTAAGTGATCATCAACTTACAATGGGTTGCAAAAATACAAACCTCTTATGTGTTTCCAACACAGCACAGCAGAACGGTGGCACAGGCACTTTCACAGGGCATCTTCAAACAAATCAGAACAAGGCAACAGGAAATCTTTGCCTGCCACCATAACTGGCTGTTTTATTTTAAGCATACCTCCACACACAAACTCTGTAACTAATATGACTCCATGGCACTGAAGCAGAAGATGCCCAAACATAAGCTGCAAATCTTCATTTCTACTACACTGTAGTATTTGGGTATTTGGCACCTGGCATTTTGGAAGCAGTATAGTTTTTTTCACACCTGCTTCCCTCCCACCTTCCTTCAAAGCCATGAAAACAACAGTAAGGAGCTCCCAAGCTCTCAGGAGCTCTAGAAAGACTACAATTTACTAGATGGAGGAAGATAATCTAAGCACCACAGCCACAGTAACAAGCAGCTGTCATCATTGCACCAGAAAGCTAAACAAGAACTACGCTGATGCCTGGACTTTAATTCATTACAACATCAGAAACTCTCTCAATAGGACAACAGGAAAGAGGCAGAAGGTGTGCATCTGGTAGGAATTGTAAGCCTCACCTAAGTATTTCCTAGAGTGCTCCAAGATTATTAACTACTGTCCTTGAAGACTGCCTGTAACTGTTCTCCAAGTCTGAGAAAAGAAGAAATACATGATGATGGCCTTTCTGTAGCCTTTTGGTTCAAGTAATTAAAATATTTTAGTTGTTGACAACCTATCAACATAAAACAACATTTATGAAAGTAGCTTCTCCAACAATGAATATATATAATTTCCATAGCAAAAAGTGTATAAGAACTACTTGTGCATAACCTCCAGACTATCATTCATGCAACAAAACAAAAAATTCCTTTCAGCATATATATTTAGCCTGATTAACTGATGAAAATACAAAGAGACTTCAAACTGAACTGTAAGAATATCTACCTGGACAATATTTGGGCACAATGTGCTACTATAACCAATAGCATGGAGGGAAGATGAAAAACTCCAACATCCTTCTTAAAGGTGGATGTTGCACTCTCCAGCAAAAAAGAAAAGTCTTTTTGGGGTAAATCTTGACAAGTTATTGGAACCACACTGCTGCAATTTCATGTGCAGCTGATGCTATCAGGCTGCACCAGCAATTATTTATGTAACATGACAACACCAATTCATCTAGCAGTCATTTTTGAAGCAATCAGTTTGTTGCATACATACATACATAAAATTTGCTTAACTGATACTGTGGGGATCAGACTGTGCTGCACAGGTGAACTGTCCTTTAAAAATAGTCATAGCAATAGTTTGAACGGTTGAGAGTCTGTTTCCCATGATGTGCTGTCTGGAAACTCCAGCTCTTATTATTGCACAATAATAAGCACACAATTCCTGTCCTTAGAAAATTTTAATTTACGTACAGTTTCCCAACTGAGCTATCAATACAGATCTGGTATGCAAACAAGCTTAAGAGAGATCTGTAGAATACAATTCTCATCAGTGGTACATCTGTAACAGAGGAAGAAGCACAAATAGCTAAACCCTGAGACCACACAGAATTCACAATCGAAGTATTCAGACAGATGTGTAACAGTGCAAACATAGGTGCAACTCTGGTAAGCAAGTTTCCAGCTGGCACATTCATTTATCTTATCCACACAGACACATCTGAGCAGCAATTCCTTCAGCAAGGGTGTGCAAGAACTTCAGATCAAGTAACACCAACACTGGACTGCTCAGGAGCTACATCTTTCTTAGGATGTTTAAGAGTAAGGAAGGGGGAAAAAAAGCACCCAGGCACATGGAATAAATAGAAAAGTTACCAGACACTGGCTTCTGCCTTGGAAAAGTTTCAAATGACTACTGGTTTCAAAATTATGATTAGTTAACTGCTTAAGGTAGGAAATGGTGCCTATTACCAACCTGTTCTACAGCACAAATACACAAGACTAATGGAAAGACCTCTGATGGAGCACTGTGAGAGCCTGCATTTGTAGTGCTGAGTTCCAGACTCACATCTAACACCATTTTAAAGGCAGAAGCTATTCACATATTTGCATTCTTTCACCTTCTTAAAAAATGCATGAAATTCCATGGTTTTGCTGATTTACATCAACTAAGAAGATGAATTCTTTTCTAGAAAAATAAAGACAAGTTACCTAGTATTCATTTTGTGTGTCTGAAAACCTAAATAGGGATCAAGAACCAAACTAGTTGCTAGGTCATCATTTTCACAGAGTTCCTTGGCAGACATTCCAGAGGAAGGCACATAACGACTTTGACCCTCAAATCCTGAAGCACCGCTACCTGCAAATAAGAGAGCACAATTTAGATATCATTTAAGGGACATTATAGAGCCCAGCTACATTCAGGGACAGGCAAACACACAGACTGGAGGCAAAAAATATAAAACAGTTGAGGAGGATGATAAAATACCTGAAGAAGCAGAGGCACAGTTAATTTTTCCCTCTTGCTTTTTTCATTTATGTAGCAGTCAAGGGAGAAAGTATTTTAAAATGTTATTTCATGGGTTTGTGTTATTAATTTTGGTTTCCTTCTTTTTTCCTTTCCCCAACTACAAGCATCTTTCCAGACTACACAGTTCAGTAATGCCTATCTCTAAAGTTTCTGACCTATAAACGTGATGAAACAATGAAATCTGGAACCTGCTTTTCTGAAAAACCTGAATAAAGGACTTTAACTTGCATTTAATCCTTCATCCCAGACCAACAGCAAAAATAAAAATCCATATTCCTTAAAACCATTCCATAATGGCTATCGACATATGTGACTTCATTAAAAAATGGGGTTTACTTCTACAAGTGTATTCACTGACAGTACTTCAACTTCACACTAGTTGTCACTTAGTGCCAATCATGCATTTTATAATTACAACAGTTCAAAATTAATTTACACCCAGTTATTCTTACTTAACTTTTAAACTGATCGAAGAGATCTATATTCCTGAAGGAGTGAACACATCCAGAAAATACATACACAACTGATATTTCTGATGTTAGCTCCATGCTGACAGCACACCTCCCTCATGAGTTAAGGTAAGACAGAAGCCTGGCTTGCAAACTAGGAAGTGAATCACAGCACTGAACAGCAGAAACATGTACATACATCTGCTTGATCTTCTCTCCACTCCGTTTTTGCCCGTCTTTGGATTCTCCTTTCCTGCATGCTGCAATTTGGTCTGTGTGTGGTCATTAGATGACTTGCTTCCACTTCTCCGGCCATTCACTACCATGTTCTTGGATTCTCCCAGCCACTTCATACCCACAGACAATCTGACTCAGTTGCATTTAGTCACTTTTCAAAAGGCTTGGAGAAGTGGATGAATAAATTCAGTTCCAATTCCTACAGGAAATAAAACATAAACATGATTAGAACTTACTGGGAAACTTTTCAAGATACAGAGTTTAACAAAAAATAATAAAAAAAACAGAAAAACCAACCACCCCCCCCCCAAAAAAAAAAGTGTGGAAAAGGGGGAGGAAGGATGTCAATCTGCATTTGCATTAGGAAGAAAGAAAAGTCATTCATTAGCACCAGCACACGGAACTGTGAACAGGTGAAGTATTGTCCTACAACTGACAATGGCATCTGGCAGCAAGGATGGAATTCTAAAGCTGATAAACTGCCAATGACAATTCATTTCTAAGAGCGGGACTATACCCATGGATATACCTGTACAAGCATACGTACACATGGATAAACACACACAGAGCTATGTGACTCCACACCCAGAGTATTTTCAAATGCATATCCAATTAAGATTCTATCTCCTAATAAATAAAACCCGTTGCCTATTGGGAACTCTACAGCAAAGAAGACCATTTTATAAGCATCCTCCAAGAACTAAAGATGAGCAGAGTTCAGAAAAACAAAGGAAAAAACCCAACCAGAAAATGGACATTTTTAGAATGGGGTTAGGGGAAAGATGTTAAATCTTTATTTAAAAATCAGAGTTCAAAAAACCCTCAGTGATGACCTAGAGGACCCAGGCTACTACTGTTACCATTCCATACTACAAAACAAACCAGTCACAACACACCCGGTTCAATGTGCCAATACTAAGTGGGGTCACAAGCGGAGTTGAAATTTTACATTACATAAATGTCTAGCAAAGCACGTGCTAGTTTTTGTCTGCAGTCTCAATGTCTTTTGCATAAATAATTATAAGAAAGCTAATAATGTTTTTGTACACAGTTGTGTCTCACTCTGTATAACTTGCAGGAAAAAACTCTGATTTACACAATTATTTTACAATTGCATTTATGCATTAGTAATTAATTCTCTTGATTTTAATTCACCCTCCTCCCTACTGCTTCCTCACAAAGAAATAAATTTTGCCTTTTCACGTTACTGTAATTATAAAAAGAATGTCAATGCTCTGCTCACAGCTGCTAACAGGCCATTGTAACAAACATTTCAATCTGGAGGAAGAAAGTCACAACAAACTAACAGATGTTTGAAACACTGTATTTTGTAGAAATTCTGCTTTTTATCAGGTAAGAGTAGTAAATGACTATATTTCTGTTAGACACCTATGTGATTCAGCTACCTAAAGAAATGTTTATGGCCAGACGATTTGTAATTAAGTTATTTACAAAGATGCAGAAAACAGAGGCAATTAGGAAAACACAGTAAAGACAAATGTATTGTCTATTAACAGATTCACTGGCTCAAACATCTTACTAGAACATATCACCCAGAAACTGACAGGTTTTAGAACCTTTTACAAATCGTCACAGAAGGGCAGTAAAGACTATCAACAAAGTATAACAGAATCACACTGAGCAAAACCTGGCTCAATTACTGCATCAATATAAAGAAAAAGAATTGAGATCGTTTCCCAGTAATAGAAGGGATTTTTTTTAACCTCAAGATTAACTCTATTCATTCAGCTATAGGCAAACCCAGCCATTTTCACAAACTACCTCCAAAAAAACCTTGGATAGGCTTTTTTTTTTCTTCATAGAGCTTCCCTGATAACATATACCTATAAGTTTATGATAACATATAGCTAAAAAAAACCCCTAACAAAACCTCAAAAACAACCAAACAAACCCCCTAAACTTCCTTGTTAAGCGTCCCACCTGACCTTCTGTCAGAAGACCAGCTGTGAAGATCTGCCACTGACTGACTCTGATGTAAACACTTAATGACAAACCCACTCTTAAACTTAATTTTTCTTACTTCTCAATCCATTAGAGTATATAGACCTGTAAAACTAATTAAGCTCCATTCCACCATGTTTTTGTAACATTGGTAATGAAAAGCATTAGAACAGAAACTACCTTAAAGACTTGCACGAAATTCAGTCTTGGTGTCTTTGTACTCTGGGACTGAACTCCACCCTGTGCTGTACTACAGCTCAAGAGCAGCACAGGTGAATGAAATTCTCATGAAGTGCCACTGTAGATGAGTCCTGTAGTGCTTCCAGCAGTCTGGGGGAAAATGCTTAATGTGCTTCTTTCTGACAACTCCCAGGTACAGCAGCCACTCTGGGCTGAAGGAAAGGCGTTCTCTGCATGAAGGAAACCCATCCTTTGCAAGTGCTGTCTGGACAGGGTGAGTACTGTCTGTGCTAACACACTTCTGCTTAAACAGTAACTGCAACAACAGGGAAGGTACCACTGCAAAGGTAAGAAGCAATGTGGCCACACAATGCTACGCAAACTATACTAAACATTAGGAAAAATACTTCATTTTGCTCCAAAACAGATTGATATAGACAGCAACGTAAGTCCTCCTCAAGCAAAATCAGGTCATCTAGTGAAGCATAGCAAAATTCTGGTGAAAAATCATTATTCGTTTAGGCCCAACAGCCTAATGAGCAAGAAAACCTTTGTCTCCATCTACTGCTGCCTCTATTTTCTATGATCAGCCAAACAACAAACTTGAAGACTGCAAGTGTGCTTCTTCAGCCTCTGTTCAATAGGACAAGAGGCAATGGGCAGAAATAGATGCACAGAAGTTCCCCCTGAATATGAGGAAGAACTTCTTTAATGTGCAGGTGAATGAGCACTGGAGCAGATTGCCCAGAGAGGCTGTGGAGTCTCCCTCCCTGGAGATATTCAGGATCTATCTGGACACAATCCTGTGCCGTGTGCTCTGGGATGGCCCTGCTTGAGCAGGGAGGTTGGGCCAGAGGACCCACTGAGATCCCTTCCAACCTCACCCAATCTGGGATTCTGTGATTCCTTCTCCCAACACCCAAACGCTGCTTTCCAGACATGATAACAAAAGCCAGAAACAACAGCCAGGATTCCTTTCTCCATTAATATCACAGCTGCTAATGCCAACAGAAAACCTCAAAGAGAGCAAGAGATGCCCCACTCACCCCCACCATGTGATATTTAATGTATCTTCAGATGTGATTTGTTCTCACTACTTTTTACATCAGACTCATACTGACAAGACCTTTAGGAACTAAGGGAGAAAAGGAAGAGATGAACACTACCTTCCCATTCAAGAAAAACCTCAAATATACTTGCACCACTACATACTTCAAAACTCTTGTTACAGTGCTCCACCATCAAAATCTAACACCACACATGGACCACTCAGGACTTCAGGTTTATCTATAACTGTGAAGTTTACTAGCACAATTACAACTTCCAAGGGACCTTTTGTATTTCTATTTAAATGACCACTCTGCTCTTTTAACCCTTTATTAATAACACCACTACTCTTAAAATTACACTGCCTTTAGCAATTCTATTCTGGTAGTTTGACATGCAGATTTCCTCAAATGCCAAAATATAGCTCAATTGCATTTGGCACCTCTCACTGAGGTATCTGGCATTTCATTGCAACAGTACTCTTAAAAATGAAAACTCAAGTTTCATTTACTTGGTTCTAAATTTATTAAACCTATTAACACTTTCTGAGCATTATTTGCATGTCAGAAGCACCATTCAACAACTGAAACACAAACAATTAATGCAGCCATCACCCAAGATACTCCCAAAGCCAGAGCTACCCAGAAGTGTTTACCAAACTGACCACACAGTGCCATTCAGATTTACATTACGCTTGGAAAGCCTGAGTCCTTTCATAATGGGAAATGTAGTAAATCCTGATGAATTTGAGTAAAGAAATCCATAAAATGGATCTCAAAGGTTGTCTGAGCCTCCCAGAATTTGGGTCCTCATTTGTGAAAGCCATCAATTCAGAAAAATCTGTTGTAAGGCGGAAAAAAAGCTGCACAAACCCAAGTAAATAAAACCCTAAACCACTGAAACACATCAGTGCCTATAAGAAATTCAAGTGTCATTTATTTTAGTCTTCCATAACACATTTTTTGCATATACATTTTTATTACTTAAAGGACAGGGACAGCTTCTAACAGAGGCAAAGAGGCAATGGGCTTTATCCATTCCTCTCCAGGACAGAGGCAAAGACACCAGGATCAGGAGGTTTTATAAACAGGTAGGGTCATCCTCCCCTTTTCCACAGTCTCAAGTATACAGGCAGGCAATGGAGCTCCTTTAAAATATAGTGTATGGATTTTTTTTATTATTTTTAAGAACTCACTTCAATTTTTGCTTGCTTTTTTTTTTTTTTATAACAATAGCTACAAAAAAGTTTTCCTCAACAGGACAGCGACCTAAAGCAAATATAAGACACAAAAAACCAAAAACATAAAACCCAGCCTCAGCTCTTCTGGACAAATCAGAGGTATCAAGAGAAAAGACATAGGTTTCGTTACTGATAGCCCTACAAAAAGTAACAGATCCTTGAATTTGGGAAGCAGAGCAAAACTGTGCAACTAGTTTTCCTATGGGATCACCAGAATAAAAATGACTAATCAAAATCAAAGCTGAATGAAAATTTGCACAGCTTTAAGGAGCTATTCAAAAGAGTCTCAAGTCTTATTTTGGCTACTGCGTTTGGGATGAACTGGTTCAGTAAACTGGACCCCCAGAAAGTGTTTTTGAGTGTTTCTTTTCAGCCAGCTAGTGCTGAGAACAAGTTCAGTGCAGAACTGGACATGGATTAACAGTGGCATGGGGAGGCTGTAAGACTGTGTCAAAACTGGCTCAGGTCACTTCAGACTGCTGCAGAACTGCAGCCCCGGGATGCAGCTTTGTGACAGCACACCTGGATCCAGAACTGACCCCAGCCCAGGCTCCAGTCTCTCACCAACAGCTCGGATTGTACACTCCCCTTTTCTCTTGTGCAGCCACGTGAGTTTTGTGTGTCAGTTTGGACACTAATCCAAGCACAATACAGGCACAGAAGCAATCCAGTACCAGCACAAAATCAGTGTCAGAGAGGGAATTACACTTCAGCAGCTCCTGCCCCACCATGTCCTCCAACGGGCGCTCTCTCAGGGTGAGGCTGAGCACAGCACCCCAAAGCCTGTGTGATCCCCCCAGGTCACTGCAACAACTCCAGCATTCAGCAGTCACAGAGACAATCAAAATCTCACTGCTTCCAGGGGAGGGAGAACCTCCTTCCTCCCACTTGCCAATTCATACAAACATTTCCACCAATTCTAGTGCTCCGTGGAGCTCTCCATAACCCAATCTAACTCTGTGTGTGCAGCTGTGTGACTTGCACAGGTTCAGGTTCAGCTCAGGGCAGCCCCACTGTGGCTGGATCAAACAGTTCAATGAAGACTCCACACCAGTGTAATTCCAAAAGCAGCCCTGCTGCCTCCCCACCTGCTTGTGCCCACCTCCAGGACATCCTCCCTCTGTGGCAGCAAAACAAATGCAGAGCCAAGTGACTCGAATGATTCGGTCACCAAATCAGAGGAGTCACCAGACAAGTCTGAGCCTGGCTGGATTGAACTATGAGTGGATATTCCGGGGCAGGGGCAACACACAAGGTCAGAGAAGTGGTCAGGAGTACTTAAGCTGGGACTTCTTTGCATCCTCAAACCACAGCTCTGGTTTAGCACAGGAGTGTCCCACACTCACCACGCTAACTTGGGCAACTGTTGCCTTAAAGCATGTGCTGTTTGAAGTGAAGAGCACACTGGGAAGTGTAGTCCTGGCATAGGACAGTGCCAACAGAGCAAAAAAAGCGTTTAGAAGCCCTCATTAGTCCTGTCACTGAGCATACAAGCATACAGCATCACACTCATTAATTTTATATGCAATACATTAAGCAATTGCTTTAAATAAGTCTGATTTTCCAGTTCGTGAGCTCCAATGGTATAAAGCAGAGATGTCTGTGTCTATCTGGTCCTAGTAACAAAACAGCCTGATAAGGAAACATTAAAATCCAACTTCTCAAACAAGTAACCCTTGATATCCTCACACATTGTTACTTGCAAGGAACAAAGCTCAATGAGTTGAAAAGTTCAGTTCTAATGAAACTTGAAGCAGATGCATCCATAGTTATAGCGGTCAGATTATGCAAACAAGGCATGGCTCTGTGATAACTTATCCTACAACACATTTTAACCTCATTGATAAAAACCTGCCACTATGTATTTATAGTTACACTATTAAACACCGATCAGATTGGAATCTCATATCACAGAATCAATCAGGTTGGGAAAGACCTCTGAGATCACCGAGTCCAGCCTGTGACCAAACAGCCGCCCTGTCAGCTAGACCACGGCATTAACTGACATGTCCAGTCCTTCCTTGAACACCTCCAGGGACAGTGACTCCACCACCTCCCCGAGCAGCCCATGCCAAGTCTTATCACCCTTTCTGTGAAGAAATTCTTCCTGATGTCCAACCTAACCTCCTCTGGCACAACTTAAGACTGTGCTCTTGTCCTGAGACGCGTTGCTCTGCACTGAATTCAACCCACCAGAAAACTCCACGAAGTTCTACACTTCAGGTTCTCGCACTGCCTGTGACACACCCAGACACAACACTCTCAGTCACCGGGCTTAGCGTTTCCGAGAGTAACGTCTTAAAGGTAACTTCACTTTAAAGTTCCAGATACAGATGCTGGACAAAGACGTGCCTTATCCCTTCCCTAATGGCATGTGTCCCCCGATGAAAAAACACACCAAAAAAACCCCACCAACCCCCCCCC